>MU227637.1:3123711-3136148 GCA_018584345.1 Thuja plicata | reverse complement strand
GGGGCACGATCCCAGCCTCATCCCTTATGGTGTCGGAGCCTTGCACTCGGCAAGACTTGATCCCTGGTGGGCTCGTTGTGAGCCATTCAACTTCACCAGTAGACCAAGGGCCCATTGACAACTTCACAATTTTAAATATTCTCAGGTGGCGTGTTTTCAAGTTTAAGTTTATATGAGATAGTTTAGATTATGTTTTTCAAACTTAAGTATTAATGTTTTCTTGTGTGTAAAAACCATAGGTTTAAATAAATGTGGAATTTGAATGTAAAGAAATTTAAAATAAATTAAAATAAATATATAAGTACTGATAGTAGTAATAAAAATAATTTATGTGAGTAGAAATTGTAATAATCTGAAGGCATAAGTACTGATGGTAGTAATAAATATATGAATACCGATGGTGGTAATAAAACTAATTTTTGTGAGTAGAAATGGTAGTAATAAAACTAATTTATGTGAGTAGAAATTGTAATAAAATTAAATGCATAGCTTAATTTTGGATGAAAATTTGTGGTTAAGTGTGCTTGAGTTGGAGTAATACTAGGATGGATGACATTGCGAGAAGTCCTAATGCTCCACTTCTATGAGCATCAGCTAGATGCAATGAGTGCTAAGTATTCCATTAATTCTCATGAGAGATGGTTCCTTGTGAACCACTACTCATGAAACATGGGTCAATGAGTTTGACACAAAAACTACATAGTTGTATCCTAATAACAATATCACAATTTGACTTGGGTTGGAAAATATCTCCTCCTTATCAATTGATGAGCTTAAGGGGCTTTATAATGAATGGTTCATAAGGCATAACGCTTGTTGAAGGTTTTGCAAATAGGATTGCAAGCAAAGTGGGCTTAACCTTGGATAAAACTTTGTGGTTAAGTGTGCTTAAGTTCGAGTAGTGTTGGCATGGGTGACCTCCTGTGGTACTTCATCTCTATGATTAGCATTGCTTAAATGCAATGAGCACTATGTGTTTCATTGATTCTCATGATAGATGGGTTCTTGTGAACCACTACTCATGAAACATGGGTCAATGAGTATGACTCAAAAACTACACAATTGAATTCTGATAGCAATAAACTTGACTTGCTGTGGAAAACATCTCCTACAGTTTATCATTTAAGATTCACTAACCAATTATTGAAGGTTATAAAAATCCTCATCTATATTCATGAAATTGTGTTATCAAAGACTTCTTTCCCACATTTGTTGTCTCCATTTTAATCATACATCACTCTCAATTGGATACTATTTCCCTCATGTGACTTTGGTGGCAACTTGACTTTGATAGCAATTGCAGGACTTTGAAGGAAACCAACACTTACACAATACTGAAGAGATTAGATCAGAAAATAAAAGACCATCACATTCAAATGTAGACCTTTGAACAATAGATTTCGATTAACAGATTTGCTCTGAGCTCTGTGCATACAACAGAGATTGAGGGATTGAAAGAGAAGTAAGAATCAGAATTATTGATTAGTTGTTTTTACTTGATTTTGAAGTAGCATACGTACAGAGAGATAAATAGGAAATTTTTTTTAAAAAAGCAGCAGTTAGAAGCTTCGAACCTACCACTAGTTCTGCATATTACAACGTCGAAGAAACATTACAAAAGCTAAGTTAAGGAAAGACAAAAAAAAACTTAGCTTGACTAATCATGTTTAAAAAAAATAGCACACTTGTAATAGTTACAACTAGATCTCAACTAGAAGCAAGAATAATCTCTTGCATCGAATACAAAGTATTAAAACTGCAGAAAAGACAAAGTAAAGAGGGCAAACATTAGCATTGATCATGCTAGAAAAGCATAGATCAAGCTGAAAATATGAAAATGCAGTTTCTTATGCAGACACAGAGAAACTGAAGAGAACAGCAGAATAAGTAGAAAAAGGAGGTCGTTGTGAATCCGTAAAGCATGCATGCCTTCAGAGTAGTAGATCAGTTGTCTATTTGATTTGGCAGGATTCAAATAGGCAAACTACCTGGACAATTGTCAACAGTAAGAGTACAACTCCGGCCAAGAGAGAGAGAAACAACCATGGCTTTGAGCAGTGAGTCATAACAAACTGAGCCCATAAGACTTTCCACCTACTTTTACTATAATCATCTATGGATGAAACAGCATTGTCAATAGGCTTGTAGCTCGGCATTTCCGTGGATATCACCATAGAATTCCAAAATCGAGCAACCTCCTTGTCACTTCCAAGCTTGTTGGTGATGATGTCCTTTCGTCTCAAGATACCCACGTCTTCCCTGGTGTTAATCAGATCATTCATCAGCATGACGTACCTTGTAATGGGTTTTTCCTCTTCTTGGGAGCAGATTTCCAAGGCAATCAGATTCCTGAATAT
Organism: Thuja plicata; assembly: GCA_018584345.1. NCBI lineage: Eukaryota > Viridiplantae > Streptophyta > Pinopsida > Cupressales > Cupressaceae > Thuja > Thuja plicata. The sequence continues at coordinate 3,133,791 of MU227637.1, read as the reverse complement.
CACTTCCGATCTTTTATCTACCTTAACTTGAGGCAAATAAAGTGTGCAATCACTTCTGTCAAAAATAATGTGACTAATTCCTCGTTTATCACCTTCCAGTTTCTTGAATTTCACTCCTAATGTATCGAGCTCCTGTATAGTTGGAACACTTTCCCCTCTCCCCCTTCTCCCCCATTCAAGGGATTCTGAGGATCGCGCGTCCAGATAGGCAAATGTGAAAAACATGACGAAAAGAACCGGGGACAAAACTATGAAGATTATGGTCAGAATAAAGTAATAGACCAAAGAGAGTAATAGACTAAAGAGCCTTTTTATCCTCTGCCAGAAGAGGGAGGGGCATCCTCTAGCTGGACCGTCCGAATCAAAGTCACATAAAAAACGGGCTAAGAGCGAAAGCACAAAGTTTGAAAACCACCAATTGTCATCAATGGGGTCAGGTTGCTTATCAACGATGTAGTCATGAAGCAGCTGCAAGATATGACTTTCTTCTTTGTACACCCGAAGTCTCCTCACATCATCTAGTACTTCGATGGGGGATAAGTTTTTCAGTGCCGACTCAAACCAGACCTGATCAATATCCCGCCTGATTACTTTCAAAGCCCAGACTGGTATCTGGTTTTCCATCTTGAACATATCTTTCACAATTTCTGTCAACAGAGGATGGTGTCGTTTCCTCTTAAGAATAAGATCAATGGAAGCCGACTCACTTTCCTCTCTATCTTCATCTTCTCCTTCTCGGAGCTTTTCGAGGACCTGAAGAACAAAACATGCATCCCTCGTTATCATCCACGCACACACTTCACCTGTAACTTCAAATTTCGTAGCATAGCTCTTCTTTATCTCTTCCTCTCTATTCTTGAAACTTTCCATCACCGACTTTAAGCCACTCTCCTCCCTTTCTGATGAATTTGAGCCCCTTAATTTGATTTCATGGTGCACTTTTCTGGCTACTGCTGACTTGAGAGGTTCCATCTCATCATCCAGCTTCTCCTTTCCTCTGAAATGGTAAGGGCCCAAGAATAGGACTTGAGGATGATAAAACACCTTAGTTTCCTCCCTCAACAGAGACTCTGGAACCTTATGAATAACACCATCACGAGATTTCTCTGCTCTGATTTCGCCCTCTAAACTTGATTCAACTTCAACAACCCACGGGTCCATATTTTCCATCTGCAACATGCCCCAAAGGAGATATAACTATTCCTACACAGAATTCCTCAGCCTTCTAACTATGATAAATAAGCTTTCGTCCATCGCTGTGACCAATGGGCTAGCACATGTGGAAAACAGCTTCGATTACAATCACATAAAAAATTAATTATTTCAGACATTTTTTACGTTCTTTTTTTCAGACGAATTAATAATTCTGATTTTGAAAGTCACACCTCTATATAATAATAATAATTAAAAAATCGAGAGGTCGAGAAGATGTTTTCATTCATCTCGAAAAGTTTTCTTTCGTTGGGAGCATCGTGAGCGCTTTCCTCGCCTACTTCTACCGCAAGTGGCGACTATTGACATGTCAACCGTGTGTGAATGGAAATATCTTTGAACAAGATTTCCTTTAAATATATCATCAAGCCCTTCTTGCGCGCTTAATTTTTAATTTTGGGATAGTTAAGACGAATGCAAGATGATTATTATGTATTAAAATATCAGTGGTCATTTAGAATCGACTTTTGATACGCATTCATTATTACTCTAATAGTTGTGCATTTCTACCAAAACAAAAAATCTAAAACATGTTCCTAATAATAATCTCGCTCTCATTCACACACAAAACATATGCCACTCATAAATAATATATCAAAATAATTTTTAAATGTTAAAAGTTTGATGGTGTGTTGTTTCATTGTTCCAATCGCCAAATCAAGGACCTATGTTCGCACAAACCACACTCCTCATAAAAGCCAATTAATAGTCATTGAGGTCTAATTAGTGGATTGTTTCCCACACTCTTTTCACCATTTTCTCTTTTTTCATCACCATTGACCGCAATCATATGTAGTCTCAACCATGTGATATGTCTACAAGATACTCTCTAGGGTTTCAAGTAATATGAAGCTATCAATTATCCTTTCAATTTGTAAACAATAGCATTCATGAATTTGTTTTGTTCCAATAATTGTGACTTTCTTCCATCATTGTGCAATGCATATAGGGTTTCATTCTCATCCAATCTCATTTCCATTTTATGGTGATATAATCAACACAGCATGTATAGTCTAGTACCCTTATTATTCAAGTTTTAATTGTAAGAAATCTTATTTTTATTTATGAAAATGTGTGATTAGGGGCTTATTTCCCCCCCAAAAATTACTATTTCCATCATATATCACTTTCAATTGACTATTGTTTCCGTCATGCCATATGCCTAAATATCAATCCCCATAGTTTTAGGCAACATCAAGCTGTCATTTATCTTTTCAATTTGTAGACAACAATACTTGTGATTCTATTCTACTACAGTAATCATATCTTTTTCTCATTGTTGTGCAATCCATCTATGTTTTCATTCTCATAACCCCATTCCCTTATTTGGGTGATAGAATAGAGCATATATAATTTGATACACTTATTGTTTAGGGGTTACTTATAAAACCATTATTTTTTATTAGGTCAGTAGGGAGAGGGCCCTGATCCCATTAAAATAACAAAAATAACAAGAAACAACACTAAGAACCCTTGCTTAAGGCTATTACAGTTTAAAGCACAACAAAACCCCCCCTAAACAAAATCAATCAAAAACATAGAAGATACCAATATTTGAGTTCATCCTACCACTACTACCAGCCATAATGTCTAAATAGTAACCAAAGATCATAATGTATGTTCATCAAAATACGAACAAGACCATGAGAGTCCTTGCTCGTTAGATACATAATGTTTATATAATAGTAGTTGTGCTGTAATAACCGAAAAAAAATAAAAATTGTGTGATACTATCATAATTAAATAACCAAAGAGTAGCACTAAAGATTACTATCTTTACTATCATTGAATTTGGAAATTTTCTCCTAGTCCTTTGAAAGACCATTCAGCTTACTCTCCCAGTTTTCATTGTCTTTATGGATTGCATCTCCTCCTCGCTCTGGTGCTCCTCCTTCCTTTCCTTCGTCATTTTCCTATTTCTTATTTTAATTGTGACAACTCAAAAAATGACCTTTTTCATGAGGTCATCAATAACCCTGGAAAGAGAAGATATAGCAGTAGTGAATTGTTCCTTAGTAATGACTGTCAAGGTGGCAGAATCCTCAAGAGAAGTGAGTTTCTTATGAAGGTTTTCCGTTTGTTTCTGGATATTAGAAGGACTTTATCAATGCCCAGGCATGGGGAAGGATGGGTGTTCTCTACAAAGTCATTAACAGTAGAAACAAGGGAATTGCAAACCATGTTCATTGTTTCCTCCAACTCATTTAAATTCACTGTTATCTCAACTGCTTTTTCTTTTCATCATCCGGCCCTAGCCCCTCTTCTTCTTCTTAATAACCTTTGTCCTCAGAATTCTCCATTGATTCTCCCTCTTCATCCGTCTCGTATTCAAAATCAGTCTCTAGAACCACCTCTTCCATAATTTGTTTATCTTTCTTTTCTTTATTAAGAAAATGGAAAAACCTTCTTTCCCTAGAACTAACCTCATATTTCTATTCCTCCAATTTTTCAACTACCTCGTCAGTCTCTTCTCCTTGTCCACGTCGATGAAATGACTCATTTTTTTTACTTTTTTACTCATTTTTAGATAGCTTTCGAAGGGCTCGGTTTGCTAACAGGGGCTTTTCTTTTCAAAGGGGTGGTATCTAACCTGGAGCAACCTCAAGAGGGATATCAGTAGCTGTAGACTTAGGGGTTATAAAACCATTTTTCTATTCATTAAATCATGTAATGTTTTAAAGATTTTATTTTTCTTCTTTCATCGTGCATTTCTTTCTTGAATCTATTATAGTATCCATAATGTGATATGCCTATGAGATGCTCTCCATGATTTGACGTAGGATCGAGTTGTTATTTTCCTTTCAATTTACAAAAAATGGTACTCGTATATATTTGATCCAATAATCATATCTTTCTCGAATCATCATGTGATTTGTCTAGGGCTTCATTCTCACGAGCCCATTTCCGTTTTACGATGATATAGCCAACAAAGGATGTATAATTTACCACCCTTATTTTTGAAAATTTTAAATATGGAAACCCTCACTCTCTTTTATGAAACTACATGTGTTCAGGGGCTTATTTCCAATATTTTTTCACCATTTCCATCATAAATTGCTCTAAATCAGTTATCGTTCCCATCAAGAAATATGCCTATAGAATACTTGCCATAAGTTTAGGTAATGTCAAGCTATCATTTATCATTTCACTTTGTAGATAACAATACTCATGAATCTATTATGTTCTAGTAAAATTGTATATTTCTCGTCATTGTCTAATATTTCTATGGTTTCAATCTCATTGCCCCATTGCCCTTATTTAGGTGATATATTCAAACACAATATGTATAATTTGATACCCTCATTATTTAGGGTTTAATTATAGAAACCCATTTTTCCATTCATGAAAGTATGTAAAATTTTTATGTGTTTACTTTTACTATTTTTCCTCATGCATTTATCTCATTCAATTATAGTCTCCATCATGCGATATGCATATGGGATACTCTCCATGATTTCAAGTAATGTCAATATATTATTTCTCCTTTTAATTTACAAATTATGGTACTCGTGAATGTATTTTGATACAATAGTAGTTTCTTTCACCGATCATCATGCAATTTGTTTAGGGTTTCATTCCCACAAGCCCAGTTTCCTTTTATAGTGATAATATCAACAAACCATGCATAATTCAATTCCCTTATTATTTAAGGTTTAATTATAAAAACCTTCATTTATATTCATGAAATTGCATAACCAAAGGTTTATTGCCTGCATTTTCCTCTCCATTTGCATTTGCATCACTCTCAATCAACTATTTCTTTTATCATGTGATATACCTGTCGAATAATATCCATTGTTTTAGGCAACATTAAGTTATCAATTATCCTTTCAATTTGTAAAAATCAATAATGTGTGAATCTATTTTGTTATAGTAATCATAACCTTCTCCCAACATTATGCAATATGTCTATGGTTTCAATTTCATGATCCCATTTCCCTTAGTTGGGTAATATAATCAACATAGCATGTATAATATGATATCCTCTTTATTTATGGTTTAAATCCAAAAACCCATATTTTTTGTTCAAGAAATTATGCAAATTTTTTATGGGTTTAATTTTATTATTTTTCATCATTTAGTTTTCTTAATAAACTACCATTTCCATTGTGCGATATACATCTAGATAGTCTCCATGATTTTAGGTAATGTCAAGCTATTGTTTATTCTTTAAATTTTTAAACAATGTTAAATGTGAATCTATTTTGCTCCAATAATTGTATTTTTCTTTAATCATTATGTAATTTTCTTAGAGTTTCATTCTCACAAGCCCATTTCTATTTTACAGTGATAAAATCAATAGACAATAAAGTATTAATTACCCTTATTATTTAAGGTTTAATTATAAAAAACATTATTTGTATTCGTGAAATGGTATGATCAAGGGCTTATTGCCCATTTTTTCACTGTTTAAGCATACACCACTCTTAATCAACTATTATTTCCATCATGTGATATGCCTATAGAATAGTCTCCATAGATTTAGATAACCTTGATATATCATTTATCCTTTCAATTTGTAGACAACAGTACTCGTGAATCTATTATGCTCTAGTAATCATATCTTTCTCCCATAATTGTGCAATTTGTTCTATGGTTTCACTCTTATGACCCCATTATCCTTACTTTGGTGATATAATCAATAGAACATGTGTAATTTCATATCCTCACTATTAATTATATACTTCTTAAAACCCATGTTTATATTTGAATGCAATAATGTAAATTTATTTATGGGTCTAATTTTATTATTTTTCATCATACATGCTCTGAATCAACTGTAGTCTCCATCTTGCAATATGCATATGGGGTACTCTCCATGGTTTCAATTAACTTGGATTTATTATTTCTCCTAAATCAATTTGCAAATAATACTAGTGAATCTATTTTTCTCCAATTCTCATATCTTTCTCCTATCATTGTGTAATTTTTTTAGGGTTTTATTCTCACAAGCTCACTCCCTTTTATAGTAAGAAAATAAACAGAGCGTTGAGAATTCACTACCCTTATTATTTGAGGTTTACTTATAATTCATGAATTGTTTAACTAGAGACTTATTTCCCATATTTTTTCCATTTTAATCATACATTACTCTAAATTGGCTACAATTTTCATCATGTGATATGCCTACATAGTACTCTCCCTATTTTTAGGTAACATCAAGCTATCGTTTATCCTTTCAATTTGTAGACAATAATACTCACAAACCTATTATGCTCTACTAAGTATATCTTTATCTCATCATTGTATAATTTGTCTATGGTTTCATCCACATAATCCTATTTCCCTTATTTGGGTGATATAATCAACAATGCATGTATAATTTGATGCCCTCGTTATTTAGGATTTAAGTATAAAAACCCATATTTCTCTTCATGAAACTTTGTAAAAATTTTATGGGTTTAATTTTACTATTTATTCCAATGTTTTGAAAATTAAGCAAATCAGGTTTTACAGGGACCCGAAACCCAAAGTTTACAAACCACTAGAGTAAGAGTTTATGAATAGTAGAAACAAACAACAATGAAAAAACAAGAGGGGGGATGAAGACACCCCTTAGCAGAAAATACCCAAACTAGACAACTAAAATGAACACATAAAAAGAAACCACCTACTGCCAACCTTTTAGAACCTAGAGCGTTTAATCCATCTTCACATCCAGCTCTGTCATCTTAGCCACACTGGCTTTAAGCTCCAGAATATCCTTGCTAGATGAGGAGATCTTGTTCATCTTTTCTCTAGTTCTTGAACTTGGACCTTTACCCATGGTAGTAGTGGGCTGATTAGTAACAGGATTCTCCAGCATGTTGACCAAAAGATGGAGGTTGTTAATAGAGGCCTTCATACCCTCCTTGGAGTGCTCTAGCATATTCTCCAGCATGTTGACCAAAAGATGGAGGCTGTTAATAGAGGCCTTCATACCCTCCTTAGAGTGCTCCAGCATATTCTCCAGCATTTGTTTTGAGGCAATCAACTCTAAATAACAACATGATAGGGGCAAAAAAGTCCTGAGAATTATCATTGTCTTTACCTATGTTATACATCGTGTCCTTTAAGATTTTGAGATTTGTTTTTAGCTCAGTGATTTTCTCTTTGTGCTTCTTGATTTCTTGGTAGGTCAAATTTTCATTCCCAAAAGAGTAAAGGATTATTTCTTTAGTCATGTGTAAAAACTCAATAGTATAATCCTCCTTCTTAGACAAGTCACCTATAGCCATAGATGACTCTCTCTCAGCAGTGTCTAGGTTTTTCTGTTTCTTCCTTTCCTCTGCTTTTGCAAACTCTTTAGCCATGTACAGGATGTCATAATCTGTTCCCTTAAGCCTATGCTCACTGCAGTTTCTCTTCATAAATATCAACATTATCCTTAACATCCAAAGGCTGGGAATGGGGTTTCTCCATATTAGAGTCAAAATCCTTCACCACATTATTCATGTCAGAATTCCCCATTCCATCCATGGGGTTGAGCTACTTGTCTCACTCAGCCATATCTTTCTTCTCCCTATTAGGCTGACTAGTCCCATCAAGGTCAATAACTATTTTTCTGTGATCACTCTGACTGGGATCAATATCCACATCTCTGTTACTGTTTTCCAACTCTGCATTATCTTGGTTAGATTTTTTAGTAATCTCCTACTCAGAATCTGTATCAGAGTCCTCAATATTCTCATCAGGGGAATCCCCTGAAGATGAAGTATCCATTCAACTAGCCAAAATCTCAGACTTTTTACCTATATTCGGGGAAAAATAAAAATCATCATTCTCAGAAGGAACACCATTCAAATCCTCATCCTTTGAGTTTATCAAATAATTCACTAGCTTGTCTTTCTTGGTCCTCAGAGATGAGGATGGGGTGCCCACATTCCTAGCCGCAGACTTCACATTTTTAACCCTCTTCACAGAATCATTTGGCTTACCTAGATCAGGGTTGATAATCTTCCATTTTTCCCTAGGGCTTTTACCCACACTAACAAGGATATTCTCTCTCATATTATAAAAAATCAATAGAATGAGACCCTCATGAACAGATTTACTTGGGTGATCCCTATTCTCAACCAGACTGTGATAAAGAGAATTATACAGATAAAAAGGAAAAGAAATAATAATTTTATTACAAAAATGGTTTAAAAGCACAAAATGATGATACTACACAAGCGTGAAATGCCCTTCGAGAGTTATATATTCCATCAAAACCACAAGGATTTTGTTCCACACCTCTTTGATAGTTTTCACAACATAGAAACGTTTCTTTATAACAATTCCACTTTTCTCAGCCATAGGCTTAGGGAATTTATTTACTGTCATTTTAGACACCTTCCTACTTCTGCAAAAGTGAATGCCAGATAAGGGTGAACCAGCTACCTTCGCAATAAGCTCCACATTGAGATCAACATTTCTCCCATCAATAGTCACAGAGGCATTCCTCTAGCCAACAATGAAATTTTTGGTAATGCCTTTGTCGTACCCGTGCAATTTCTCCAGGTTAGGAAAAAGCTGCAGTTTACTCCAATATTCAGGAAACTATGTATATATAATTCCTATTATTTTTCTTGATTATTAAAACCCCCATTCATATTCATTAAATTGTCTATATATTTAAGAAACATTTTGAACTTATCTACTAAATATAAAATATGCATACATACATACATACATACATAAACTAGTGAAGACATGGTATGTTGAGACAAGAAACATCATCACCAACAACCTTAGAAATGATGAGGAGATTGGTTAATTTTGGAATTCTATGGTGATATCTACATAGGTGTCTAGCTACACCTCTATTGAATACATCGTTTAATCCATAGACAATTATCACAACAGTGGTACAAAACCCTGCAAGATTAATTTATTATCTACTCCACTATTCAAAGCCATGGTTGTTTATCTCTCTGTCTTGGCTACAATTTTACTTTTACTGTTAACATTTGTCCAAGTAGTTTTCCTATTGAATCATGTCAAATCAAATAGAGACTTAGTGTTCTATTAAGGTTTTCTTTTTTCGAGTGTTCTATGATGGATTTATAGGTTTCTTAGGATTGATTCATATTTCATACCATATGGATTATTTCCAACATCTACTATTCTACTACATAAATATTATTTTATTTTTTAAGTATTTATCATCATGTTGTAATAAACTATAATGATAGCTTATGGATTGATAAAGATCAAACACACAATTTTAATTATTTTTATTCAATGAGTTTTTGAAACTTAAGTTTACATGGATTGATTCATATTATGTGATTTGGTTCTCTATATGATAAAAATAGATTTTGTTATATTTATCATTTCTCTTCTTATAAGACATATTCCTCTTAGACAAGAGCCCTAAAACCCTACACTAAATCATTCTTAGAATAAAAACCATAAAAATCTTTGGCTTTTATTTTGTTTACCATAATTTAATGTCTTTAACCTCTATCCATGTTTGTGCTCCCCACATCTTAACCAAAGTTAAAATATGAAACCACCTAACTCAAAGAGGAAGGATGTATGGAAAGAAGCACATCATAACCACAATTACTTTCTTCCACTATCTTAAGACTAAAGAAAAATACATCGTACAAATAATTTATGTATTACTCCCACTTGCATCCCATGTATATTTGCATGTCAAATAGAAACCTTAATGAATGTTAATTATGAGGATATGTGTTGGGATCTACCCTCATGGGAGCCACATTTATCCCCACACATAAACTCACCAGGGATTTTTTTAGTGGTGATTATTTGCCAATTGGCGAATATGTCCCGATCGGGCTATAGAAATTGGCGAAAAAAAACACCGTATACTAGTTGACCGGTTCGCCCAGATTTTATAAAATAGTCATATTGTGGTCGGAACGTTCGCCACTATGA
>MU227637.1:3106049-3123611 GCA_018584345.1 Thuja plicata | reverse complement strand
GGGGCGGGGGGGGGTAAATCATTTATGTCCCAAATCTCAAAACCTTAACAAATACTTAACCTTAAATATAAAATCTAAATGAGGAACATTAACACAAAGATCACAACACATCAATCATCACATAACATCTAGATTTTTTGTGTGGAAACTCGGTTAGGGGAAAACCCACAGTGGGGATCAAAACCACAAGATGATGTACTATGTTTAAAGAATTATGCCTAGTTAAAGGTATTACAAGGGGAATGCACGTGCATTTAGGAACACTACCTAGAGCTCACTGCTCAAATACAAATGAAGACTACAACCTATAGGAATACAATGAAGTATACAACCTTAAGTGGACAACAATCCATGGTACGCAAAAATCCACATTGGACAACAATCCACAAATTATGAAATAATTGTTAGCATCTTCAATATGCCTATACAGTTACAATGAAGTACATAATATATCGTATCTTTGCTTCAATTACAAATTCCACTTGAATACCTCTTCACATAGTCTCTCATACACTCATACATGCAAGATCTAATCCAGTTGACAAAAGGGTATTACATCATTACATTTATACAATTCATCAACCTTATTTCCTCAAGGTTGGCCAAACACCTAATTATAAATATTTAATCAAATACAATGCAATCTTCAATGCAATCCAAAGCTTGTCAACTAAGACACAACAAAAATCCAAATCTTCATCCTCATTCATCTTGTACTTTCTGTTGCTGCATCGAAGGGTTGGTCAATGTATTAGATGGATGTGAAGAGTGCTTTCCTGCATGGTGATATTCAAGAGGAGATCTATATGGAGTAACTATAAGGTTTTGAAAGTGATTCTTCACTTGTTTGTAGGCTTCGACGTTAATTATATGGTCTTAAGCAAGCTCCTAGAGCTTGGTATGAGAAGATGGATAGTTTTTTTCTTGGGTACTAGTCCATTTGCTTGGTCTTATAAAAATCAAATTTATATTGCATTATCATCAACTGAAGATGAGTATCAAGGATTTGTCTTGGCTAGTCAGGAGATTCTTTGGCTTCAATAGTTGATGGTTGAATTTGGCTTTCCAGTTAATCATTCCACTATTCTTTTGTGTAATAATCAAAGTGCCATACATATTTCTCACAACCCTGTGGAACATCAACGCACTAAATATATACAAATCTACATGCACTTCTTTTGGTAGCTCATTCAAGATGACATTTATCTTTAGAGTATTTGTCTACAGAATAATAGGTTGTAGATATATTCACTAAACCTTTGGCATCTCCTCACTATCTTCAGTTCTGACCAATGTTAGAGGTAAAAGAAGTAGTCATTGGGAGGGTGTTGAGGAGTCCTCCTTCCTTCCTTTTTCATTGCATTTTAGCATTTGTTTGTTCTCTCTTTTGGAGAGGAGTTTTCTCCCAGTGGGTTTTCTCCATTTTTCTCCAGTTACGAGATATTTCTTGTAGATGTACATGGGTACCTAACATGGATTTTCTTCCGAAACCCATATAGCTCTCTACTACATTGTTTTACTCCCTAAGTTTCCCTTAAGCGGGGGGGCGGGGGGGGTTGGNTACGAGATATTTCTTGTAGATGTACATGGGTACCTAACATGGATTTTCTTCCGAAACCCATATAGCTCTCTACTACATTGTTTTACTCCCTAAGTTTCCCTTAAGCGGGGGGGCGGGGGGTGTTGGAGTAATATTGTTTCACCAGTTTACTCTTTATCTAAGTTTACTTAAAGGTAGAGTTCTATCAGACCTCTACTTCCTCCAGGTTGAGATACTTGTCTCAACCCTATTCTTTCTTTCTATATGCTCTTTCCTATATAAGAAAAGTGTGTTGTATGTTTATTCCCACCCGAGTTCAATGCAATCTAGTGTTGAATACTTCTATTTTTGAAGATGTCTGGGGACTGGGTTCTTGGTATAGGATAGGTTATCCTAACATTTAAAAAAATGACTACATATATTCAATATAATAGACAAACAACTTAGTTTTAGACTTTTTTTTATTAGAAGAATATGAAAGCATAATAATAATAATTAAAATTATTTGATTTCAAAGTTTATTTTCTATTATATTAACTTATATAAGCATTTTTAAAATAAAATACATTTTAAAACTAAAGTAAAATACTATAACGCTTAGGTAAATAAAACATTGAATGTGTTCATGGTTGTATAAACTATGAAGTATTTAAAGATTTGTTAGATATATAAAATAATATTTGAAAGTTTGAAATCTTTATCGAAAGTCATAATATGAAGTTGTTCCCAAGTATTTGGAAGTAGTCTAATATATCCTTAATAAAAGATCTAAAATCTTGATAATTTAGGTTGATTTTATAATCTTTCTCAATAAAATAAAACTTGAAATTTCATTAATAAATTATTAATAAACATATTTTTATTAAAAAGTTTGCTGCTAGATGAGCTGAATTAAATTAGCATATCTATCTTTAGACAAAAAATATTTAATATGTCTACTATCTATTCCACTCAAATCAGACGCTTGAGAATAATATCATATTTTACATTAAAAAATAAAACCTTTTGGATAAGCTAGAAGTTTAACATAAAGTTGTGGGATTCTTGAACTAACCAACACTACTTAAAAAAAATATAGATAAGAGAATGAAACCCTTCAATTAACCACTAATCAATCAATAAGATCATAAAAACATATAACTTATAGTAACTAATTTCAAGAGACAAAACCCAAAAAAACCTTATAAACACTAACACATAGGACTCTAGGGAAAGATAATTTGTCACGCTTTCCAAGAATGGGGAAATAGACTTTAGAAATATTCATTAGGAAAACAAAGTATGTGATTTAGAAAAGTTAATGTTTTTTTATGTGCAAGGTATTGCAAATGAGTTTCAAAGTGGATTCCATAGCTTCAAAACAATTCACATTTATATTTTATTATTTTAAAATCACTATGTTTTTGTTACAAATAATTATCACTAATAAAAGAAACTTTTACAATCTTTGAATTTGTACCCACTAGTATGATGACATATAACTGACTGAATGTTTGAAGATGTTAAGGTAATCACCAAAATGCAGAAAGATAATGAAAGACATTAAATTAGTTAATGGATTGTATTGTCATTGATGTCAACTTGATATAATCTTATTGGTTATATACAAAGTGTCAAAAGACTTCAGAGAATTAGAGAGATAAATATTATGTTTTCAGTAATGCATAATAGATCAGCATTCACTAAGTGACTACAAACATCGAGGGTTAGTGGAACCCGACGGACAGAGAAAATTGAAAGTAAAGTCATGGTGATTCCCAAGCAAGAAAATTGACAAGCATTACCGACGAGAAGAATCACAAGCATTACCGACGAGAAGAATCACAAGCATTACCAATGACAAGAATTATAGTGTTACCCGATGGATAGACAATACCGACGGAGAAGCCCGAGGAGAACTGAAGTGTTGACCAAAGCTATCAAAGAGTTAAACACTGAAATTAACTAAAGTTCAGAAATTAAAAAATACTTAGTTGGCAAGAAATAAAGATATAATTAACTGGTTTTTAACATTGTTTTCATCGACAAGTTAAAGCAAGAGATAAGTAAAAGATTTAAAGCTGTTTTATCTAGTTGTCAAGGAGAAATCTACGAGATAAAACTAAAGTAAAGCTTTAAAGCAAGATTGGATAGAATTATGGATCACGCCAAGAACAAGAAAATCAAGAAGTGAGAAATGATGATATCATGTTTATAAAGAGACAATCTAAATCATTATGAATTAGGGGAGTGAATAGAGAAAGAGGATGCTGGACAGAAACTGATGAAGAACAACTTCATACATCCCTAATCAATCAAGCTGAGTAAAGAGCTAAGGATTTATGTAGACACCGAGAAAAAGAGAAGCACAACATCACCGAGCAGAAAGAAGTGGAGAAAAGGTATTGAAAAGACACATTGATCATAAAGGTATAATGAGCTTACAATAGATCTGAAAATCTGCAAGTCTAAGTTGCATGTGTGAACAGATCATTTATTATTTCAGTTTAACCATTGATTCAGAAAGTCTCTTAACCAAGCAGGTCTTAACAATCCTTTCTATATTGAGATACATCCCAAGGAGTATCAAAAAGGTTGATCATGAAGATAGCATGAGATGCCAGATACCATTTGACAAACTACACTGGGTTTGGTCATAGAAGGTAGCATAGATATGCCCGATATAAAGTGACAAACTATTCTTTTTAAATCCTCTAACAAGGTCACACCTAACAGTGTGTTTGTAACCTTTAACAGGGTTGGCTCTTCACTGAGTTCACTTTAGAAGAGTGAAAATTTTGGGTTACCGGTCCCAAGTGGTTTTTCCCTTAATAGGGTTTCCACGTTAAAAATCTATGTGTCAATGTGTTTACGAGTCATTACTTTATTGTTTTGCATTACACATAACTAAATCTGGATTGATCGGTATACACTAAGAAATTTACTATTTTTTGTTAAATGAAAGATTGCTAATCGGTAAATAGTAAGAATAAGGTTTAACAGTGAACACCGAGCATGAGTTATTTGATAATTTTATCTGAAGGCATACATCTTGTAAGACTGAAGATAACTAGAGGCTTAATATTGTGGTACTAAGTTTTTGGGTTGATTTATTGGAATATTTTTAAGGCCATTGATTCACCCCCCACTCTCAGTTATTTTAATAATTGGTATCAGAGCTGGTGTGCTTAGAAAGGGAGTTTAACAACTCAAGCAAAAGATCATAAGATGAATAAATGAGACGTGCCCAAGTTGAATAAAGAAAACTTTGCAACATGGAAAACAAGAATAAGACTCCACCTATCAGGTTTTGGTAATGATGTTACTCAACACCTTGATACTAAATATGTGTTGCCTATAGGACCTCACACACTTGAGGAATTAAGAGAAAAGAATGAGCATAATGGCATGATGATAGAACTTGTTTCCTCACTCTCCGATGTTGATCAGTTTGAAGATGTCAAAACCTGCACCTCTACAAAGAAAATGTGGGATAAATTGAATCTCATACATGGAGGATATGATAATGTACTAAGAGCCGAGGTAGAAAGCCTAAGAGGGAGGTTTGATGACCTAAGGATGAAATAAGGAGAAAATATCACTCAGTATAGCTGCAGAATCAAAGAGGTAGTCAATTCTATTCAAGGAGTTGGAGGTGTACTTGAAGAAGAGACAGTGGTAAGTAAAATCCTAAGAACCTTACTGCCTGTGTATGCTATTAGAGTATTTTCTATACAAGAAATTAGAGCAGTTGTAAACAATACTATTACGGTAGATAGTCTGATTGGTAGACTGATTTTATTTGAGATGAATAACTTTGATAATAGTGTCTTACCATCTATAGAGTCCACATTCAAATCTTCGTTGAAAATAAGTAAGTCAAGTCATAAACACACTATGAGGAATGACAGTGAAAGTGATAATGAGAACCAAGGACTTGATGAGATTGAAGCACTAATGGCAAGAAGATTGCAGAGAGGCAAAGGTAGATACAAAGGTAAATTACCACTTGTATGTTTTAATTGTAAAGAGGTTGGACACTTTGCTGCAAGATGTCCTAACAGAAGAAAAGATGATAGAAGTAATGACAGAACATATGAAAAGAATTTTGACCGACGTGATAACAGAGATTACTGAAGCAACCAACAATATGACATAAGAGATACCCAAGACTACAAGGACAAAGGGAAGAAAGCTTGTTACCTAGGTGAGAACAGAGCTGATGATACTGACACTGAATCTAAAGATGACATTGAGATGGTATTTGTTTCCATGAAGGATGATTCAGACGAAGAAGAAGAAAGGTATGTAGAAAATTCACTCATATCTAAGGTTAGTAAGAATGATGTCTAGATTATAGATAGTGGCTACACTCACCACATGATCGGTGATGAAAAGTTTGAAACTTTTGAATACTATAATGGTAGATCAATAAGAATGGGTAATGACACACCTTGTCCAATTGAAGGTAAAGGAACCATAATGTTGAATAACCTGATCAAATGTGAAAATTCTTACTGGGTAAAATGACTGAATTATAATCTATTGAATGTTTCATAGCTGAATAATACAGGTCACTGAGTGGCATTTGAGAATAAGAAGGCAAAGATCTTCAATGAATCAAGAAGGTTGATAAAAAATGGTGAATAGACAAAAGGTAACCTTTTCTATCTTGATGACATTAACACCACTTGTTTAATGGCTAGAAATGAAGACATATGGTTGTGGAATACAAGATTATGTCATGTGAATTTTGAAAACATGATAAAGATAAGCAATAAAAGTAAAGTCAAAGGCTTACCGGGCATGACAAAGCCCGAACACATCATGTGCAAGAATTGTCAAAAAGGTAAAATGACAAAGTCTAGTCTCAAGAGTAAAGCCCATACATCTAATGAAATTTGAGAATTAGTCCATACTCATTTATGTGGACCCATGAGGACAAAGAGTTACTATGGAGATAAGTATTTCATTCATTTTGTAGATGATTATTCTAGAATGATGACAATTATGTTCCTAAAAGATAAAGCACAAGCATTCAAGATGTTTAAATGGTATAAGGCTATGGTAGAAAAAAAAAGTGGTAAGGAATTGAAATGCTTAAGGTAAGATAGAGGAGGGGAATTTGTTTCTAATGAATTCACTAACTATTGCAATGAGCATGGAATTAAAAGATAGGTTTCTGCACCAAGAACACCACAGCAAAATGGGATTGCTGAAAGGAGAAATAGATCAATTGTTGAGTGTGCAAGAACATTAATAATTGATAAAAGAATAACTCAAAATTTCTAGAGGGAAGCTATCAGTACTATTGTCTACACATTAAACAAATTATAATTGAAGGACACAAAGAAGACACCCTATGAGCTTTGGTTTGGTTACACACCCAATGCAAGTTACTTCAAAATCTTTGTTAATCAATGTTATATTTTGAAAGATGAAAGAAATGGAAAGCTTGAATCCAAAAGTGATGAAGGTATCTTTCTAGGGTATTCCACCAAAAGCAAGGCTTATAAATGTCTTAACAAGTCCTCTAACAAGATCACTAAAAGTGCAAATGTAAGAATAGATGAATTTGCAGAGAAGAATGATAAGGAAAGCATAAAAGAACCAGAAGAATAAAAGAGGTTTGTTTACACTGAAGAACCTGACACTCTACCCAAGAAACAATGTATCTCTCCCAAGCAACAGAACATTGCACCCGAGCATCAGGTTGCAAATACCAAAAATTAGGAAAATACTCAAGATGATATACCGAGCGATGGAGATCAGAATGAAGGTCAAGATGATAATCAGAATGATGGACAAAGAGATGAATCAAAACTTGCCAATTATATCAGAAGACATCATCCATAGAATCAGATCATAGGAGACAAGAATGCTAGAATGAGAATAAGAAGTAAGTCACTAAACACTAGATGTTTACTTTGTGATTTTGAGTGTAAATCGGTTAATACTGCACTTGAAAATGAGGAATGGGCCAGCGTTATGAATGAATAAATAAAATAGATTGAGAAGAACAATACATGGAAACTAGTACCGAGACCAGATGACAAGAATGTCATCGGTACCAAATGAATATTCAGAAACAAGATGAATGAGAATGGAGAAGTCACAAGGAATAAAGAAAGATTAGTATGCAAGGGGTATGCACAAGAGGAAGGTGTTGATTATGGAGAAACCTTTGCACATGTTACTAGACTAGAAGGAGTAAGAATTTTACTTCCTTATGCTGCATTCAAAGGATTCAAGGTATACCAGATGGATGTCAAATCTACATTCCTAAATGGAATCCTAGAAGAAGTATACATTGAAGAACCAGAAGGGTTTGTTGATCCAAACAAGAGGAACATGGTATGTAGACTACATAAAGCCTT
Source organism: Thuja plicata (assembly GCA_018584345.1). Lineage (NCBI taxonomy): Eukaryota > Viridiplantae > Streptophyta > Pinopsida > Cupressales > Cupressaceae > Thuja > Thuja plicata. The sequence goes on along the minus strand of MU227637.1, from coordinate 3,115,715 downwards.
GCATGGATTGAAACAAGCACCTAGAGCGTGGTATAAAAGACTTCACTCCTATCTCATAAGCATTGAATTTGTAAGAACAAGTGAAAATAGCAATCTGTATTTAAAAGAAGATACCGATGGTAATATTTTGATTGCTGAAATATTTGTTGATGATATCATTTTTGGGGGAAATGAAATTTTATGTAAATCATTTTCTAATGAAATGAGAAAAGAGTTTGAAATGTCCTTGTTTGGGGAGATCAAATTATTTCTTGGTCTACAGATTATTCAACAAGATGTAGGGATATATATCAATCAGTCCAAATACATCAAGAAAGTATTGAAGATATTCAAGATGGAAGATTCCAAACCAGTTGGAACACCTATGGCAACCAGATGTAAGCTGACAAAGGAAGATAAGTCAAATGAGGTAAATCAGACCTTGTATAGATCAATGATTGGCAAACTAATGTATGTTGTTCATACCAGACAAGATATAACGCATGCAGTTGGAATAGTTACAAGATTCTTTGCTAATCTCAAAGAATCACACATGACTACTGTCAATAAAATTATGAGATATCTTAAGAATACCAAGGACTATGGCTTATGGTATAAAAGAGAAGGAAAAATTGAGCTTCAAGTCTAAACAGATGCTGATTGGGCTGGAAACATAGATGACAGAAAGAGAACAACTGGAGGAGCATTATTCATGGGTGACAGACTTGTCACATGGATCAGCAAGAAGCAAGGATGCATCTCACAGTCTACTACAAAAGCAGAATATGTGGATGCTGCTACAAATTGCTCTAATATTGCATGGATAAAATAGATACTGGAAGGTATGAATATGAAGATTCTTGAACCAGTGATTATCTATTGTAATAATACCAGTGCAATAAACATATCAAAGAATCCAGTCATGCATGCTAAGGCTAAGCATATTGTTGTCAAGTATCATTACTTAAGAGAACAAGTTCAAGAAAAAGAAGAGATACTAGAATATGTTCAACCCAAGGAACAATTAGCTGACATATTTACCAAGCCATTGCTGAAAGATACATTTGAGTACTTGAGATAGAGACTAGGGGTCCAAGCCTTGTCTATCGGTCAGTAATCTGACTAGGAGATTACATCACCCTATACACAAATCAGAAAATCATTCATGTTGATGCAAGCACAGAGATGGACTGCAAAGATACATCTATACATAGAAAGGTACATATCTACACCGAACACCAGAGGCACTATATTTCTAATGGATAGGGAAATTCAAGGAGTATATTATAAAAAGGGATGGAAGATGATATGGAAGAATTGTTTGGCATTGTTGTCAAAGAGAGAGATTATCTCATTATCAGGAATTATAAGGGAGAGATTATCTCATTATCAGGTAGAGATTATATCATTATCCAAAGGGAGATTGATTACATATATGAAATATCCATCAAAGGGAGAGAAGTAACATGACAAAGAGAATACATACTAAGGGAGAGATTGTTGTCAAAGGAAAAAGAGATGATCAAGGAGAGGAACAGTAAGGGAAGAACACATATAAGAAATAGAATCAGAAGCTGATACATCTATCTAGTAAAGGGATTAAAGATTGAAGAAACACACTCTGTAAGAAACAAATCTAAGCTATATGAGCTTACCGAGAGCCAGACATTTGTATTAGTTATAATGGGAGAAATTGATGAACTTCAACTGTTATATTTCATATTGTATTAGTAATAATATATTGTGATAATGTAGTGTGTTTCCATCAATGCCAAAGGGAGAGATTTTAATGACATATAATTGATTGAATGTTTGAAGATGTTAAGGTGATCACCAAAATGTAGAAAGATAATGCAAGACATTAAATCAGTCAATGGATTGTATTATCATTGATGTCAACTTGATATAATCTAATTAGTTATATACAATGTGTCAAAAGACTTCAGAGGATCAGAGAGATAAAGATTATTCTTTCAGTAATGCATAATAGATCAATATTCACTTAGTGACTACAAACACGGATGGTTAGTGGAACCCGAAGGATAGAGAAAACCGAAAGTAAAGTCACAGTGATGCTCGAGCAAGAAAATCGACAAGAATTATCGATGAGTAGAATCACAAGCATTACTAACGGCCAAAATTATAGTGTTACCCAACAAACAGACCACACCGATGGAGAAGACTAGGGAGAACTGAAGTGTTGACCAAAGCCATCAAAGAGTTAAACAGTGAAATTAACTGAAGTTCAGAAATGACAAAATACTTAGTTGGCAAGAGCTAAAGATATACTTAACTAGTTGTTAACATTTTTTTTATCGACAAGTTAAAGCCAGAGATAAGTAAAAGATTTAAAGCTATTTTATCCAGTTGTCAAGGAGAAATCTATGGGATAAAATTGAAGTAAAGCTTTAAAGAAAGATTGGCTAGAATTGCAGATTATGACAAGAAAAAAAAATCAAGAAGTGAGAAATTATGATATCATGTCTATAAAGAGACAGTCTAATTCATTATGAATTAGGGGAGTGAATAGAGAAAGAGGACACTGGAGAGAAACTGATGAAGAAAAAATTCATACAGTCCTGATCAATCAAGCTGGGGAAAGAGCTATGGATTTCTGCGGACACCGAGCAACAGAGAAGCACAACATCACCAAGAAGAAAGAAGTGGAGAAAAGGTATTGAAAAGACACATTGATCAGAAAGATATAATGAGCTTACAATAGATATGAAAATATGCAAGTCTAAGTTTTATGTGTGAACAAATCACTTATTGTTTCAGTTTAACCATTGATTCAGAAAGTCTCTTAGCTGAGCAAGACTTAACAATCCTTTCTATATTGAGATACATCCCAAGGAGTATCAAAAATTTCTATCATGAAGATAGCATGAGATGCCAGATACCATTTGAAAAACTACACTGGGTTTGGTCATAGAAGGTAGCATAGAGATGCCCGATATCAAGTGACAAACTATTCTATTTAAATCCTCTAACAAGGTCACACCTAACAGTGTGTTTGTAAGCTTTAACAAGTTGGCTCTTCACTGAGCTCACTTCAGAAGAGTGAAAATTTTGTGTTGCCGGTCCCAAGTGTTTTTCCCTTAACAGGGTTTCCATGTTAAAAATCCATGTGTCAATGTGTTTATGAGTCATTACTTTAGTGTTTCACATTACACATAACTAAATCTGGATTGATTAGTATACACTAAGCAATTTACTACTTTTTCGGTAAATGAAAGACTACTAATCGGTAAATAGTAAGAATAAGATTTAACAGTGAACACCGAGCAGTAGTTATTTGATAAGTTTATTTGAAGGCATACATCTTGTAGGACTGAAGATAACTAGAGGCTTAATATTGTGGTACGAATTTTTTGGGTTGATTTATTGGAATATTTTTAAGGCCACTGATTCACCCCCCCCCCCTCTCAGTTATTCTAACATAGTATAATATTCAAATCATATTTTTCTATCGACATAACCATTGCAGCTCCTTTGGTGAAAGTGTTATCATTAATAATATTGAGAGGTGACATCTAATTACCAAAAAAATCCAAGATGTTTTTATTCATTTTTAAAAGTTCTATTTCATTGGTATAATCCTTACCTTCTTCTACCACAAGTGTTGATTATTGACAAACAATTGAGTTGAATGGAAATTGTTCGAACAAGATTGGCTCTAGGTATTTGTGTTTGCATAGGAAAGAAGATGGAAAAAGAGAGGAAATTAGCGCTTGTGCAAAGAGAGCTAAATGAAATTTTAAATTAATCTTAATTCCACTCAGGGTCATTTCAAGTTTATTGTATGGTCCCATGGCCAAAATCATTAGTACTATTTTTTAATTATTTATAATTTAACCTTCATATGTAAAAGAAATTAAAGATCTAGGAGAGATGATCAAGTAGTTGAGCATAGTTTAATAGTTGTAATAGCATTTTTTGATTTGATGTCCAATAATTTTTTTTTCGGTAATAGACACAAGCCTGCGAGCACAATGGCTCACCAGGGATTTGAACGTTGGTGACAGCCTCACCAACGAAGTTTTTTGATTGTTTCTCTAAGTGGGTCACCCCCAATATTTTTAATATTATAATACTATTATTGTGATTTTAAAATTATTAATATTGATCATGACTACCAATAATTGAATGGAATATATTCCTTAGATCTAAAAAGAAACAAATCATGTGGTGCTACATCATTTTAGCAATAAAACATTACTTAATGTACAACCAGTGTCCTAAATTTCTATTTTTCCTTTTTGGGCACCTCAATAAAAAACGTGTTGGTATGACATCATTTTATGATGCAGAGTTTAAATCTTATTTATATGAAAGGGGTCGACCAACTAAGGTATTGTATAAAAATTGGAAGTGTTTTGAAATTGCCTTATAATATTGAATTTGACTAAGATATTGTTTACCCATAAAATATGTCACCACAACTCTTGTTTCACAAACTTAAAATAAATAAATCTCCACCTTTTTACCCAATTCAAAAAAAGAAATGAAATCTAAACCTATCACTTGAATTTTTTTACTATACCTTCTATATATCGATGCCTATATTATCTCATTACTCAAATTTTGTAACTATTTTGTGAGAAACAAATTAAAGTGGAAATTATGACTCTAAACCAAACACTTCACCATCATAAACACTTCAAATAAAAACTCAATGATTATTTCTAAGGGAGTGTAATGGTGATAAAACTCATTGTTTAGATCAAATCAAAATTCATGAATAATTTTCTCAAAACTATTATTTTTTATGAGCCCTAGAATACATGTCTTTTTGAATCTCTAGGTTAGAATTTATTATATTTTATCATACCTTTCATACTTGACATTATTCCCATTCAAATTATTATGATATCATATATATAATGTAGTGATATAGGATATAAAATTCATGGTTGATGTGCGATGCGTTGATTAATTATAATTATATGATGTTTTTGATAGAAATGAGGTGTATGTATTCTTGCTCTATTTTGACCAACATGTAGCTTCAAACAAAAGTGATCCTCATGTAGTCAAGTGGGATATCTACCTCTATCATGTTTAAATAGAATTCAAGGAAAATAATCCACATGAATTTCCTCACCATGACAACCCCATATTGTTGTTCCAAGGCATGAATATGATGGAGAATTTATATGATTGGAAGTAATGTATAATGTGTGATCCACAATTTGAATCCTTTTTTTAACTTAATGCTAATGAATTATTTTTTTATTAGGGGAAAATAGGTTTTGAAGGGGCCCTGAAACACTTACAAAAAAATTCTAGTAAAAAGAAACAAATGCTAATGGTATGTGCAGGATCATGGTATGCCAAAAAGTGATGATGTGAAAAAGAAGTCCTGATTGGCAGACTGATTGAAAAATAGCTATAACTTTCAAATAGTATAACATTTTTTAAATCTGAAACATGTGTCACATTCTATCCTTCTCCTACTACAATAAAAAAAGAAAAAAAAAATCAATTTGATGAAGTTTAGACTAAGTCAAGGTGGTCAAACACAGGAGTTTTTATATCTTGAAAAAGTTGTAGATGAAAAATCACAATTTAATAATTTACTTGGAAAAAAATTACAAAAAAATATGTGTCACATCCGGACATGAGTCTACTACTTATATCTATAATCTAGTAAAAAAATATTATCATTTGTTTTTGTTTAAGGTGGTCAGACATACATCTACTTATTATCTTTTTAGTCCTGACTGATAGACTGATTGAAAAATAGCTATAACTTTCAAACGGTATAAATTCTTGAAATCCAAAATATGAGACACATTCTATGCTTTTCCTACTACAATAAAAAAAATAAAAATCAATTTGATGAAGTTTAGACTAAGTTAAGGTGGTCAGACACGAGGTTTTTTATATTCTAGAAAAGTTGTAGTAGAAAAATCATAATTAATTATTTACTTGGAAATAAATTAAAAAAAAATATTCGTCACATCTGAACATGAGTCTACTACTTATATCTAAAATATTGTAAAAAAAAATTATCATTTGATTGTATTTATGGTGGTCAGACATACACCTACTTCTTATCATTTTCCTGGAATTTTCATACTACTGCATTGAAATTTGAAATTTCACCATATAGAATATTCTTTTTCAAAAAAAGGGCTAGTATCTTAGAAACTAAATTAAATTTTCTACATATTCTCTTCTTACACATTTTTTTATATAATATTGATAGCTTCTTCAAATTTTTATGTCAACTTTTCTAACCCTGATTTTCTGAATTTTCATTGTCACTTAAGGGCCTAGTTTGGCATACCATGATCCTGCACATACCCCTAACCAACCACTGGAAAATAGCTAACCTTGAAAGAAAAAAAATAGGGGGAAAAAAACCCAACATGATTACAAAGTTTTCATTAAATGTTTATTCTTTTGAATACTATCTTCATTAACACTACAGAGTTTGTGAACAATACTATCAAGGGTAGTCATACCTTTTACCTTGTTGTGAACCCTAGTAGTAGGACCTAGAACAAAGTCTGAGCCCACCACTTAAGGGGCTGCCAATATCTTCTTTGACATACTTCTCACACTTCCCACATGGGATTCCAAGGTACATTTGGAGTGTCTTTGAATGGAATCAACCTATTCATTAAATTTTCTTATCCCTTCTAAGCTAAATTTTGTATAGCTATGCAGCTAACTACCACAATATCTCTTAATTTTTCCTGCACTTTCTTGAAGTAGTCTTCTAGATTCTTGATTCTTTCTTCATGAACTTCTTTCATTTATTTGATTCCCTTCACAAAGCTCTAGATGCTAGAAAGAATCTTATCAACACTATACTCATTCAAAGAAGCATCTTTGTGCCTCTAATCTACAATATTATTGATGGAAATAATCCTTTCTTTAATAGTATTTGTTGGTGTAATTAGCACTACTTATTATTACATTGTATTTACAGTTAATTGGTAACCATCCAACTATATTTGGTAACTATCCAACTGTATAACTTATGCATTGTATAAAAACATTCTCTACCGCACTGAATAAATATCAAGCTTTTATCATTTTCTCCATCATAGGGTATCAGAGCATAAATCCTTTCTATGCTTGTGACTCTAGGTTATGACAAGGTGTCCAATGAATGATCAATAGGTTGTTCCAGTCTTTATAAATTTTTGTGAAGATGTCTAGAATGATTGTTGAAACATGAGCAAAATGGCTTTGTTCAATCTTGTGTAGGTTTTCTTATTGTTGTAAGTATACACCAACTTTATCTTGGCGTGTATGGAGAGAGGAGTCATGGGGATTTATGAGTCATTGATCTAACTCATGGTGAATGTGATAAGGTGACAAAATGTGATGTAAGGCATATAAAGACCATGAGTAAGCATTGTATTCATGTAATCATGAAATTCCATTGAAGTGTAGTGGGCTTTGGGGGTGGTGTGTAGATCAGTAAGGTCTTTAAACAAGTGATACCACAATAATATTGATCATTTTTTCTCTTGTTGGATTCAAAAATGGTATTTAAGCATATAAAGGAGGATGCTCTTTGTTGGGAGCTATGTTAGAAGGAACCCCCATGACACATTATCTAGGAGAGGTGGTGACAAGATATGGTAAGCATGCACTTAATTTCTAAGTGTTCATTTCTATGAATATATATATCATATATGATTTTGTGAAGTGAGAGAGATGTATGGTATGTGAACATGATATTGTATGAAGATTTGTATTCAAGATTTATTGATTTTTCTCTTGTGGTCATATAGATGAACTCATGGTGATTTTTATTTCTTGAAAGTGATTGATATTTTGGAGGGATAAGACTATTTTTAGTTTGTATTTTCTATAATGGATATTCTAGTAGATAATTTTTCTATATTTAATTTCCATACATGGAGAATGAAAATCCAAATGTAATTAATGAATACAATTTTGGGGGGAAAAGTAAATGAAAAGGAGAAAATTTCTACAGATGCAAAAGGACAATCAAACTGGAATAAGGGTGCCAACAAGAAGTTTAGTCCCACTTTTGGGCAAAAAGTGGAAGTGTTTTTCTTGTTTTTCAAATTTTCTGTCAATTGATGTCAAAATTTGAGGCACTTAGAGATTGAATCTCAGAAAAATCCACTAATAGAAAATGTAGTGCTTGGAGTCTAGTTTTCAAATATTTAACTTTTTTTAATACCCACATGGTATAAAATATATTTTAGTAGGCATGTTTAAAACCCCCTTTTTCAAAATATCTGTTTCAGGACCATACCCCACATGTGTACGACCACCCTATTTTGAAGTAAATAAATGAATTTTTCTAAATCATTTTGGGGGAAGGTAGCTAACACAACAAAGATTGGTCAGAATATTTTTTCTTTTTTTTTAATTGAATATTTTTTTTTATTCATTTTTAATTGAGTATAAAGTACATTTTCAAAACCTCTGGTGTACGACCACCATAATTTGATGAAAATTTCACTTTTATTTTTTTTAATATTGAAGGAAATTATATGTATATTTGTCACATATAATTCATTTTTCCAAAAACCTAAAATCAAAAAGGTTATTAAAATTTTAGTTAACCTTACTATTTCAACTTTAGGTACCAATTTGGCGTAATAATTATTGGAAAAATACAAAAATTTGTCATATCACTATAAAAATTATATTTTTATAATCTGTACAATATGAACTGAAATGGGTTTTCGTTTGGTCTAAAATTTCATTCGGGAAGGCCTCCAGAAAATCATGACAAGGCATAAATTTTATTTTAAAATGCCTTAGTCATATTTTTGCAAGGCCAAGCACAAGCTTGGTGGGACCAAGCCTGTCCTAAACCAAAAACCATGGTGGAGGTACATTCCCCACTCCTAGTTTTTAGAAACAGGCACCCGTTATTTAAAATTTTAAAAATGGGTGCCCATTTTGTTTTGGACTGTTGAAACCAAAACGGGCACCCGTTTTATAAAATGGGCACCCATTTCATAAACGGGCACCCATTTTATTTAAATAACGGGTGCCCATTTTTGAAAGATCTGTTGGAGACAAAAAATAGTTATGTGGGCCTTCTCTTAATGATTGATGATTATTCAATCATTTGTATGACATATCTGTGTTGTAGAAAGAATATTTTGAAAGAACATTCTCTTTTCTTGTCTTGTTTTGGATCTGATAAGAAGGGATTCATTTGAATTCAAATTTTGGTGCAAACATGGGATCAAAAAAATGCAGAAAGAGGCAAAGAAATGTTCTGACAGCTGATGAGGTTGCAACAAATAGAGAGAAAGAAGCAAAATGACAACGAGAAAGAAGAGCAAGAATTTGAAACCTGGATAATTTTGGAGCATCGAGTTCAACAATCGGTTCAGAAGATGAGAACAATGAGGACACCATGATGGATGCAGAGGTTGAAGAAGAAAACACAATAGGAGAAAATTCATGTGCATTTTCTAGTCAAGTGTTGGATACAGGTATGTCTTCATAGCCAAATGAAACTTATTGTGATTAAGAACTTGATAATTTTAAATTAGTGGGTTACTCTTTAAATAATTTAGATTTTCTTCCTGAGAATAGAGTAACTGATTTTATTTCACATCAAACACCCCAAATCAGTAATGTTAATCATAATGATAAAGGAACTGATAGTCAAACTCTAATTGAAAGTGAAATTCAAACCCCAATTGAAATTGTCAATCAAACGATAATTGA
>MU227637.1:3042911-3081246 GCA_018584345.1 Thuja plicata | reverse complement strand
GAACAAAGGACCAGAGTGAGCCCTTTAAAACTATCAGCAATCACCTGATCACAAGAAGAAAGAAAACTAAAAGAGAGGGACACCTTCATCATCATAAAACCAAAGAAGCAAGCATAGGCCACAAATACCCTGTCCATCAAACTCTGTCAAAAATGAAGGTCCAGATATCACTGCTCCTCCAGCCAAGCAGAATGCTAACAAAGATATTCCAACCCACTGCAAACCCATGTCCACCTCAATAGAAACAGGGGCCACCTCTATAGGAGCAGAAAGTAAAAATATCCAAGTAACATGGCTGAAACTGAAACATTTCTTACCATTAGTACGGCCAGAAGAGGTAGCCCAGGAAAACTCCACCTCGATAGTAGTCTCCTCCACCTCCAAGTTCATGAACACAATCTCCACCTCAATAGGAGACTCATCAATCACCATAGGAGGCTGCCACCACTCCTTCACAAGAAGAACACCCATCTTCACCAACCTGTTTACCCAGCAGCGAGCCACCCCAAAAGGCTGAGTTTCCATTGCTAAAGAAGCTTCCACCTCAATAGGAAGCAAAATGGAAGGTAGAAGGAGAGTAACCTTCAATAGCTGCAAAACCCTGGTCCATCTCCCAACGCGAGTAGTGGGAAGGCCCACAACTTTCAGAGCACCACCAAAAGAGCCAACACCCAAGCTGGGCATTAGAGGAAAGTGAGAGCCTCTCCACACCAGAGCAGCAAGAGGCAGGACAAGCCTCAAGACGCCAATCCATAGATTGTTACTATATCAGGATTGTGAATATTTAGATTTTTAATTAAAAAGCAAAATTTTAAGGTATGACATTCATGGTTTATTAGAAGATCAAATTCATGAATTTGTTGATTGGTGCACTTTTTCGTAAACAACAACTAAGTTTGTCTCCCAAGTGTTTACAACAATATATCAATTTTATCAATTTCATAATCACCACATTCAAGGTGTAGCTCCCACCCAAGATAATTATAATATTGGAGTAATAAGTGTTGATTCAAAATGAGCAAAGAAACATAGTAAAAACAACTAAACTAAAACACAAAAGAACTAGAAAAATAATCACAAATATTTATAGTGGTTCACCATAAATGGCTACATCCACTCTCAACAGGGAATTCTCTTTATTATTCACCAAAAAATTAATACATGACTATGCACATGTATATATACAATCATGTTCAGCTAAAAGGGGATGCGAAAGGTCATGTGACCGTTCGGCTTCACATTCCCAACAATAAGGCATGTTTGCATGGAAAATTTAATAAGATTTTTTGAAGTGAGAAGTTCATTGTTCAAATTTATTAGTTCATTGATAGATATTTTTGGTAGAGTCAGTAAAATGGGCGGAGTCTCACAATTATTTCTTTAAAGTTTATGAAATAAGGATAGTGATGACATCATTTATACTTAAATAATATTAGTTAAATCTAGCATATATTTGGATGTAGGCATGATAGACATTTTAAGGTTGAAAGTTATGCATTGATGTAAGCATGCATTATTGGTGGAGACTAACATCCAAGGAGACTGTCGAATTGGGAGCGGCGAGCGGGGAGAGAAATAAGAAATAGGTGTCCTCAAAAGAAACCTAGAAAAAGGTGGTATTGTTCAATTATCCTTTGAAATGTGCTCATATATTTCTTCCCTTTACAAGTTAATATTTTCACAAGATGAGATAATTTGATCACTTGGGAAGTTCTATTCATTTGCATCAAGAATGCAAGGCACGACTTGACCAAATGAAGGAACACTTGGTTCTTCCTTCAAATTACCTAAACAATGTACAATTCCAGTGCTCAATATTGAATTGATTGTCTTATAGTCATTTAGTTTTGGTTCTAGAAACATTTTTGTTTTCACTGCCATTTTTTTACTAATCTTTCATTTCTCTCTATCGCCTTTAGGGCCCATTTGGTTAGTGGAATTAGGTGTGAAACTTCCACTTTTTTTCCAAATTTGTCGTTTGGTTTGCTAAACTGCAATTCGGGTTTCAGAGATCAAAATCCAGTTTTGGCACCAAAACCGGTGGCACTATCTTCCAACACAATAGGTGGAATTTGAAATCATCTTCTGGGTTTGGATTTTTATGAACCCCATTTAATTGGTCGCCAGGTCCGTGCATCTGCTTGATTTGCGAAAGGGGTTTGCAAAGGAGGTAGAAAGGAACGGAAAAAACTCGAGCGTCCGCACCAAGTTTCTGATAACGCTGTCGTCGGTGTTTATATTTAGAAAAGGTTTCTGCCGAGAAATTCTACTTTCTTTTTTGATGGCTCCTGGTCCTCATCAGATTTGGTCTAACCAGGTAAGCCAAATGTTTTTTTTGGCCTGTGTAGAATGGCTGTGTGATTTTATAATCTGTTTCATTCACACCTTGTTCGAATTATAGACAAAAGTTATGCTTTTGTAACATGTTCATCTTTTCAATTTCCATGGCTATGCTCAGTTGCCCAATTGCTTAGGGGTGGGATAACATGATCTTGCTTTTGTTGTCACATTAGGTTAAGTTTGTTCATTTATGCAAAAAAATCAATCCCAAGACCTCTTAGAGTATCTTTATGGCTTGTTCTTTAGGGTCAAAAGTCTGCTTTGTTTCTCCAACAATTTTCCTGTTTTATAGTAAATTATTACATCTTTTCGTTTCATTTTATTACTGAATTATTTTTCTGTGCTTTTAGATTGAGGAGCTATTAGAAGATTCACACATGCAATTGTTGATGCAGGAGCATCCTAGGATCCTTGGGAATCCTGCTTAACCAAAAATCTATTTTCTAGCTTGTTTGGAGACTGCTCGGTGAAACACTTTGTTTCTCTGTTGCTCGAGTTATGTTTCTCAGGTATGCTTGTTTCTCTGTCGCTCGTGTTTGTTTCTCAGTGATGCTTGGCCTGAGTCATTCTGTTGCTCGGTCATTCTCTGCCCGAGTTGTTTATTCGAAAGTTCGATGTGGTGGCCAATTTCTACATTTAATTTTAATTGCGACATTTATGGTGGATCTCTCATTAGGGATTGTGTGGACCTAAATCTGGGTTGGGGTTTTCTCCAATGATTTTTTTAATAGGCCGACCTATTGGTTGCCTTTTGTATTTAAGTAGTATCTTGTTCTTAGCTTAGGGTAGCATATTGGGATCAGATTTAGAAGGCAGATCAAGTGTTGGATCTGAGAATCTAGATCACAAATGTATGTGTTGAAGAACATCTGTATTAGATCTTAAATCTATCTTTATAATTGGTCGTAATCGAGAAGACCTTACAGCCTGGCATGTTGAATGTAATTGATATTTTGAGATAATATATGAGCTAAATGTTGATTATATTTCTGGGTATGGTTGTTTCTGTTGTGGTTATTTGCTGCAAATTTGGATAATCCTTCATTGGATCCTCCATCCTTGACTGCATCAGGTGGTATTAGAGCAGTGAGATTCCTGAAGAAAGAGTTAGGTTTCTAATTAGTGGAATTTGGTGAAGCAAAGATGCCTCCAAAGAAAATTTGCGGGATCACAGAGGAAGAACCTAAGGAGGAATTTAGTCTTGAAGATTTCTGAGCTTTGCAGAAGTAGCTGCAAGATGTGCGAGAGGAGTTGCAAAGAAAGAATGCACCCAAAGAAAAATGAAGTAATGGTGAAGAGTCTGATGAAGAAGATCATTTTGAAGAAGCTATAGAAGATATCAGAGATCCTGATGAGGCTATATTTCTGAGAGTTATATCTAAAATTGGGAAAAGACCTAAGATTGAAGTTTCTACATTTGCTGGAAGCCTTAGGCCAGAAGAATTGATCGATTGGATTAATGAGATGGATGAATATTCTGAGTATGAGGAAGTAGAAGATCCTAATAGAGTTTGGTTTGCAAAGACAAAAATGAAAGGTCATGCAAACATATGGTGGAGAGAAGTTCAATTGGAAAGAAATCGGAGAGGTAAAGATAAGATCATCAGATGGAACAGAATGGTTGAAAAGTTGAAGAAGCAATTCATTCCAGTGGATTATGAATTGGAGATGTTCAAGAAGATGCAAGGTTTAAGGATGACAAAAAAGTTAGTGCAAGAGTATACCGAGGAGTTTTATAAGATTTTGATTAGGATTGGACATTCAAAAGCTAACAAGGAGAAGGTTGCTAGGTATATCTATGGTTTGAAGCCTAGTATTTAGGAAGAATTATTTACTATTCGGATGACAACCATAAGAGATGCTTATCAGTTGGCATTAAATATTGAGGAGAAGCTAAACAAGAAGTTTGAAGGCAAACAAAATAATAGAAACCGAGGTGGTAAGACTGATGACACAGCTGCTAAGAGTAAGGTGGTGGATAATCCTAAACAGATCAGGGTAGGATCTAGCAGTGGTCAAACCACTAAGTATTACAATCGTGGGTATGGAAGAAGAGGAAGGGGTGATTTCACTGGTACTTGTTTTCAGTGTGGTGAAAAGGGACATAGGGCCTGGTCATGTCCTCAAAAGAAGTTCACCCTGACAACCAAGGAAAATTCAATGAATGTTGCAGAAGAAGGAGAAGTTATGATCACTAGAAGGTTGGCTGCATGTATTAATGAACTAGTGCAGAGAAGGAATTTGTTCAAAACTAGATGTAAGTGCAAGGATAAGGTATGTAATATCATAATTGATGGTGGCAGTTCTGAGAACTTTTTTTCAGAAGAGATAGTTAGTAAGTTAAATTTGGGAAGAAGAAAACATCCTAATCCTTATCAGATTAGTTGGATACAAGATGTGTCTAAGGTTAGGGTTGAGGAACAATGCCTTGTTAATTGTAAGATTGGATCTTATTATGATGAGATATTATGTGATGTATTGCCTATGGATTCTTGTCACGTGTTGCTTGGTAGACCTTGGCAATATTACATACACATTATGTTTGATGGTCATGCGAATACCTATGTTGTGAGGCAGGGTGAATCCAAGCATAAACTTCTACCTTTGACGGAAGCAGGGACTAAGGGATGTGGAGTTATCAGATGTTTCCCGGATAACAGTGAAAAACATGAGGAAACAAGAATTTATGAGCCTATAGGTAAAAGGAAGGAGGATATGAAGAGATGAGACCATGAAACTTTTAAGGAACTTATAGAAATTAAGAAAGAAATGACACTTTTGGTTGGGATAGTGCAGCAGATGTTGGCATTCGTGACACAGAGGGATGCTGATGATAAGTTGATCAGTTAGTCAGATGAGAAGGTAGTTCAACAAAACAATGATAGTGTAACCACCCTAATTTGGCTTGCTCTGACCATAGACCCTATTTTCCATAAGTGTAATCATACCCCTAATTATGTCAAGACAATTCTTCAATTTATTGGCATAATTCATTAAATCAAATTTAATCTCCTAAGTCATTTTAATCACTAAATAAAATTAACTGCCTTAGCCAATTTAATCAAATCAATCAAAACAATTGAATTAAATAAAAAACAATTCAATTCAATTAAAACAATTGAAAATATGGCTAAGGTAATTAATAAAAGAGAATTAAATAAATCCTCAAATTACATTCCTATTTACAAAAGGGAAAGTCAATTCCCTAACCAATGGTAGTGAAATCACTTGGATCACCTCACATGGATCACCAAAGATTCAGTCTCCACCTCTCTTCCACTTTCAATATCAACCTCTCATTCACCTAATTCTTCTATAAATAAAATGAATTTTAAGCTCAATGGGCCCCTAATTTTATAAGTAAACTTATGCTGCTTACATTCTTAGAAATATTAATGCATTTTAGATCAAATCTCATTTGCATTATTATAATCTTCAATTCTAGAACTAAAATGAACTATTTCTTGAGCATTTAGGCTTGTTTTCAATTGAATATTCCATTCTAGGTTGTATATGTCACTGATTAATGCATAATCTGAGGGCAATTATTGCATTCTTCACACTCCTCTTAGATAGGAAGCAATAAGTCAGTTTTGGTGTTTAATTCTATGGATTATTCTAAGTTTTGCACTAATATAATGACTTATTGAAGTGTTGTATTGCAGCTTGCAGGAACCACAAAATACACACACATTTTTGGCGCCCATCGTGGGGAAGAATCCCATATTTTACCTCATTTATTCTTCATTTTTAGCTAATTTCTCTTCGATGTTTGCAGGTACAGAGTCGCATTTTGTGATCAAGGCTCATTTTTGGGAAAGGGGATCATTTTTGACGAAATAGGCTTGCACCCCAGATTTCAGAGCTCGCGTCTGGGGAACCTTGAATCGCATTTGGTAAAGCATCACATCTGGTTAATTCTGGATCCTTTTCAGGAAATACAGTCGCAATTAGGGAAAATAGGATCGGATTTGGTTTTTAAGGTTAAAATTTTAAAAATCTAACCATTAACCCTTTCATGTTTTCTGTATCTATTGTTTAAGCAGCCTGACAATTGTTTGTAGATTTTTGTTTATACCCTTTTTCTCAAAAAGGATGGAAAAGGGATTGTTAACTTGAGCTTTAAAAATTTTCGTATAATAACTTGTTCTTAAATTCTGCAAAGTTTCAAATTAAAACACAATTTCTAATCATTTGTCAAATCAATCAGATTAGTATGCTCTTTTCCTTCAAGAAAAATCAGAAAATCAAAAGTTGATTTAAAAATTGAGAGGAATTTGGAGTAAATGAACAAGGCAAACAAACTCATTGTTTAATTCATTTTGGAAAAGTAATTGAACAAAGAAAATCATTAAACTTTGTGGGACTAATTGAACAAGATTCACAGTTTAAATTTCCCTTTGGATAGTAATTGAACAACACAAGTCACCTAAATTTTGTGGAAAAAAAGAACCTCATTGTCTAAATTTGGGATTTGTAATTGAACAAGAAAAGCATTAAATATTTTGGTCAAAGAATAAACAAACTTTGCTCTCAAGTAATTGTGTTTTCATTAACTTAGAAATATATAAATCAAACTTAAACTTGCTTTTCACTCTCACTAGAGGATTTTCTCTTCCTTCCAAGTGGGGGAATAAAAAACTCGATATGGGGGATTGAGTTGTGAGTGAAGTGGTTTGAGGAAATGAACAAGTGATTGAAGTGTTTTGGGAGAAAATGGCATGGACTAGGAGAGTATGCTCTTCTTCTTTCGAAGAATAAAAAATCTTGAAATCCTAAGCTTGCCAATCCTTTGTATGCTTATTAAACATTAGAGGGTCTGCGGGTTGAGGAAAAAATCTCCCGGGAACAACCCAAGTGAGGAAAGGTTTTATGCCAACCCTTCCAACTCACTATAAATAATTTCTTCCTTGTAGGCTAAAACCTCGGAAGATAGAGCCGGTTTTGTTCTTGGAATTTTGACATCATTCCTTGAACATGCTTGGGTATGTGTGGAGTGGATCTTATTGAATATTTCTTGCGAGACTACACATATTTGAGTACTCATAAGGCTATATGCCTCAATTTTGCCTTGTGAAATTCTATGGGAGACGGTTTCGAATGGATTTCCCCATCATAAACAACAAATTGTAGTCAAACTACATGATTCATCCCCGAAAGGGTGATAATCTTTGTGTAAGGAAAAAAGTAATTGCCCCAAGATACTCATCATTTCGTGCCCTCACTTGCATTTGGAGTCAGATAATATGGCATCATGACTAGAGCCATTGCGTGCTTGGTGATGGCCATATGCTAATTAGCATTTGAGTGTGTACCTAAGTCAACGAGCAAAGATTTTCATCCTATGCTTAGACACTAGAGATTAAGGACGTGTTTTGTTCACCTTTAACAATGCAAAAATGCTTGATGTGTTTCAAATCTCATTAAAAAAAAAAATCATTCAAACAAGAAACAAAATTCAATCCTCTAGATACATACTATATTTTTCACTGACTAGAAAGTCTCAAAAACAACCTACTATCAGATAAATTTGCACAAACTTCAAGACAAATCAGACAAAAACTTGACAGAACATCAGACAGTCGCCTTTAGTCTGTCCTGGCTCGTATCTAGTTGTAAAAAGTTGCATTCAGTGTGCTAGCTCGCATCTGGTCATTTTTGTATCACTTTTAGGGAGAAAGGTCGCATCCAGGATACTTAGGCTCGCATCTGGTTTTACATAAGCTCACATTTGGTCTTTTCTAGCTTGCCTGCAAAGTGTCACATCCAAAATAGTGAGCAGTTGCACATTTATTTCTCAGAGAAAATCAGTTTATTTGGATACCCTTTTGGATCCTTAGACTGACCCTATTGCTTTTTCTGGTCTCTCTGTTGCTATTTCAAAAACTTTTTCAAGTCTACCTTGCATGTCATTTTGGGCTCTTACAATTTGTCTCAAAACGTGTGGTCTATTCAATCTCAAAAACAACTTGATTCCTAGCTCATTATCAGGGCATTCTAACCCTTTGACGCTTAAGTTATTTACTTCCATCAAGCAACAAACAATCCTTACAATTTGGACACACTTACTTGAACGATTTGAGACCTCACTTGACACTGTTGGAAAATTTTGGACATAGTTGAGATACAACTTCATGGTTAACACAAGATGTAACAAGTATCTTACTGACAAATCAAAAGTATTTCCTAGATTGCTACATTTTCAAAAAGGAGAAACATCTCGCAATCCTTTATTTGACACAGATTCACCCGCACCCACAATGGAAGCTCCTAGGAATGAATGGGCTACAACCTTTGAGGAATACAACAATGACAAGAACCGAAGAAAGAAGACTCTAGTAGTGAGGAATAAATTCAAATCACTCACCCTTTGTTTGACTCAAAAAGTGATGGAGACATTCCCAAAGAAGAGTACAATAGACTCAAACAAAGTAGGAAATTCCAAAGAACATTGGAAAAGATAATTGGTGAAGAAAAAGAAAAACACTTTCTCCATCTAGCATCCATTGGAGTGAAATTACCTAAAGATTATGATGTTGAAAGACTAAAGAAAAAAGAGATACCAACCCCTATCTCTATTCTCACCAAATAGTTAACCTTGATGCAAGGTGAACTTGCAACACTCAAATAAGAGAAGGTTAAACCCAAAACAAAATACTCTTTGGACTCCATTTGTCCATTTCCATTTGAAAAGAGTATTAACATGATTCCATTTCCTCCCAACATGGAAAGCTCAAAATATGTCAAGTACAAGGGAGAGACTGATCCACATGACCATGTGAGAGAGTTTTGTGCTCTAAGCATAGAATACAGGAATGAACCAACATACCTAATGAGGTTATTTCTAGGAAGTCTAGGCGAAAATGCTATGGAGTGGTTCTCCAAACTCACACCTAAGGTGAAATATTTTGAGGAGTTGATACAATGTTTTGTCCAACATTACTCCTACAATATAAAACACAATGTAACCATGATGGACTTGTGTAACACAAAAAAAAGATCTGGTGAATCCTTTACACACTTTTTACAAAGGTGGAGGAAAATATTTGTGAGGTATTCAAGAGATATTTTTGAATCAGAAAAGATGGAAATCTTCATAAACAACTTGATACCTAAATTAAACTATGTTTTGCAAATGTAAGATTCACCTAGCTTTGATAGGATGATCAAGAATGTCATCCGTATTGAAGAGGTCATGGTTAAGAAAGGAGAAATCACCCATCAAAGTGATAACAAATCTACCAACTATAACAACAAGCCTAAGTGGTGGAAACAAACCAAGAATGTTGTTAACGATGGAGTGGTAGATGAATCTAATGCTAATCCTAAACCAACAGTATTTAATCTTACGAATAGCATGCAAGCAAACAAAGAAGCCAAGGTAACAACCACAATACCTAAAGCAAACAATTACAACAACAAGAGTAGACCATGGACTTCCAAACCTCAAAGAACATTCATTCCTTTGGGTGAACCTCTTGAGACTATTTTAAAAACACTCTTGGACAACAAAGTTCTTACAATTCCCTATTCAAAACCATGGGAGCCAGAAGTCAAACCGAAATGGTGGGATGATAACTCCTATTGCATCTTTCACAAAAACAAGGGACATAAGGCCAATAACTGTGTGAAGCTTAAACATGTTATACAATACCTTATTGAAGGAGGTAAAATCAAAGTGGAGGGATACACCACTAATGAAGACCACATGGTATTCAACAAACCATTCCCTACTTATGAGAAAGGGGAAGCATCTAAAGGAAAAGGAAATGAGGTAAACTACACCTACTCCAATAATGATAATGTGACCAACATGTTAGACATTAAATACGAATAAATTAATGAGATCAATATCAAAGGTGTTAAAGACACATCTTCACAATTAAATGCAGTGACTCGAAGTTAAGCACAAGTCACAATCAAAGGACCTAGTTCCTCATCAAAACTAGCAACATCTTCCAAGGTACCTATTGTCACTATTCCCAAACTAGTAGCAGCAAGACAAACAGTTACCATTCTAGCAACAAACTATAACTTGGTGGATCAATTGCAATGAACCTCTGCTCAAATTTCTATCTTTGAGTTACTTAAAATCTCCTCAGTGCATAGGGAAGTTCTTGAACAATCCCTACATTCAGAAAATGTACCAAAAGACATTGATGTAGACAAATTCCAAGCAATGGTAAATCATATCTCAGCACCACACTATCTATCATTTTCAGAAGAAGATTATAAATCATTGACACATCCACATAACCAACCTCTACACATTAAAGTCCTAATTCACAAATCTCATGTTAGACATGTATTGATAGATGGACGCGCAAGGTTGAACATTTATACTCTCAATCTAATCAGGAAGTTGGGTCTCTCAGAATAGACCATTGATTCAAGAAGTAAGATCACTATCAAATCTTATGATGAAGAAGAAAGATCCTCTAAAGGTCTCATTGTGCTACCAATTAGAATAGGACCATTTGAAAGAAATATGATATGTCAAGTTCTAGATCTTCCCTTGGATTACAACATACTATTAGGGAGACCTTGGATCCATGAAATGCAAGCAGTACCATCTACTTACCACCAGTGTATCAAATTCCCACATAATGGGGTGGAAGTAACAATTCCTGTAGATGCCAGTTATACTTGCAACAATGTTAAAGTAGATACTATGGTCCCTCATAAAAATAAAGTTCCAAAAGTGACTGTACCTGAAACTACTAAAGACATGGTTATGAGAAGCTTTGGAAAGACCTTAAATTTTGAAGAAACTAGTATCATGGGAGAATACAAGCTAGACATGACCCCATCATTGACAGAACTTTTGGTGTCTCCAATATCTTATGGGAAACCTTCCTCATCTTTCACACACACTACATATAAAGAACTAGACATTCACAAAGAAACTGGTATGGTTAAAGCATCTACCTCTCAAGAGGATGAAAAAGAAGAAAAAGCAGTCGTGGCTTGGATTTACAAGGGAGAACCAAAATAAAATGAGGTAAAACATGTGGAAATATCCCCAAAAAAGTATGGTAAAGGATATGACCTTCTCAAAAAAATGGGATATAAAGGAAAAGGACCTTTAGGAGACAAAGGAAAGGGACTTGTTGAACCTATACACATGGAATTCTGAAATACCAAAGATAAAAATAGGACTAGGTTTCAATAATAAATCTGAAAACCCTACTTCAAGACATGGTCCAATCTTTGATGAAGGAAGTGATGAAGAAGAAGAACTAGAACTAGAACAATGGACCTATGAGAGATTATTGCATATTGGTACAGAGTATCCCGAATATCAAGGAGAAAGATATGTACCTAGCTTTGAGATACCACAAGACACTCATGTTCCTTTATTGACACAAGCTACTATTCAAGAAGTAGAGGAAACAACAAAAGACACTCTAGAAGTACCATTGATAGAAAAAACTAGTGAAGCAACACCCCAACAACAAGATTTACATCCTAACTGGGGGTAGTTGGTCACAATTTCACATGTCGTAGATTTACCACACTTTGATCTACAAGTGGCTAATAGAGTACATCAAGTAACTATTGCTGAGTTTCTAAACAAATCAGATGATGAAATAACATATTCACATGATTATGAATGGGATGTCCTATTTGATGCTACCATGGACATTGAAGTAGATGTGATTCATAAGTTGGCACTAATATTTCAAAGAGGAGATAGTTCTAACACTTCCCCTGACACTGTTGTTATTCCAGAATCAGATGAGATACCATTGCCTAGAATTCTTGATGAAGAAATTGGTGTCTTACTAGGTCTAGAGGACATTATGAGACTACAAGCAATGAGTTCCATTTTGCTGAGAGAAGAAGAAGAAATCTCAACTGATGAGTCACTAGAGTTAGGTCCACATATTACTAACAACAACCCTATTAATGATGATTTAACTGTTGATGATCTAAATACTGTAGAAGTTGACCTAACATAAGATGTCTTGTCAATTAATAGTCTTGATGCTGATGCGATGTTGTCCTTACCAAACTTTGATTCATTATCCTTGATAAACCCTGACCTAATTGACTGGATGAGTTCAGATCCTAATCCTATCATGAAATTTCCTATTGACTACACTTTGGCTTGCTACCTAAATGCTTATGAACCTTATCCTTCTTCCACCAATGCAAGGAGCGTGAACATATCAGAGGAGGATATCAAGTTTCTCAGTCACAAATTGAAAAATAAAAAGAAGAAAAGAACTGATGGTGAAAACCATGTTGTGGCAATGTCAGATTCTAAAATAGTAAAAATAAAAGACGTATCTAATGGTGAAAACCTCCCAGAGGTGCCAAAAGATGGGATTCTTGATCTCCTCCCTGAGAACTTTCAAGAAAGATCTTCAATTTTGGTAGAACCAACACAACTGGTTAACTTGGGCACAGCTAAAGTTCCTAATATTGTTCACCTAGCACAATCTTTATCAGACAAGGAGAAGAAACAATTCACTGACTTCCTGAAGGAGAAAAGATCAACTTTGCATGGTCTTACACAGATATGCCTGGACTAGATCCTAGATTAATAATGCACCATTTATCTATAGCTCCTGGGATCAAACCCACGATACAAAAACTAAGAAAGATGCATCCTCATGTTGCAGTACTGGTGAAAGCAGAGCTAGAAAAATTACTGAAAGCTGGATTCATAAGAGTCATTGCTTACGCAGGATGGATTTTTAATGTGGTACCAGTATCTAAAACAAATAAATCTATCAAGATCTCTACTGACTTTAGAGACTTAAACAAAGCATGTCCTAAAGATGATTTTCCACTACCAAACATTGATATGATCATAGATCTAACAATAGGCTATCAAATGTACTCATTAATGGATGGTTTCTTGGGCTATAACCAGATTAAAATTGCTCCTGAAGACCAAGAGAAGACCGCATTTACATGCGCATGGGAAAATTGTTGCAGGAACGTTATGCCATTTGGATTAAAGAATGCAGGTGCAACATACCAAAGAGCTATGACTACCATATTCCATGATATGATACATAAAAACATGGAGGATTATGTGGACGATACCTTAGGAAAGTAAAAAAAAGGACTACTCATATTGAAGACTTGTAGAAGATATTAGATCACATGGAGCAATTTAAACTCAGGCTTAATCCAAAGAAATGTGCCTTTCAAGTTCAATCAGGAAAGTTGCTGAGGTTTATAGTATCAGCAAAAGGAATCAAGGTGGACCCTGAAAAAGTCAAAGCTATACTAGAAATGACTCCTCCATGCAACATTAGTCAAATGAGGACATTACAAGGAAGACTCCAGTCAATCAGGAGATTTATGTCACAACTTCTAGACAAAGCACAACCTTTTACTAAATTGCTACATAAAGGTGCCACCCTCAAATGGGATGAACATTGTGAAAATAACTTCAAAGAATTAAAAGAGTACTTGGCTACTCCTCCTATTCTCATGGCACCCATTCATGGAGAACCATTACTCCTATACATTTAAGCTATAGATACATCACTGGGAGTATTACTAGCGCAAGAAGATCAAACTAAAAAGGAAAGAGAAATCTACTATATCAGTAGAACACTAGTATCTTATGAACTCAATTAAAACATAATCGAAAAATCTTGCTGAGCAGTTGTCTTAGCATCACATAAATTGAGGCATTGTATGCTATCACATAGAGTAAATCTCATTGCAAAGATAGATCCTTTGAAATACCTCTTAAGCAAGACAACATTAACATGATGACTAGCAAAGTGGGTCCTGATTTCAAGCGAATTCTACATTGAGTACGTGGATAGAAGGGCTATTAGAGGACAAGTCCTAATAGATCAATTAGCTGATTCACCCTTGCAAGATGATGCACCTCTGATAATTAAATTTCCTTATGAAACAATAATGCATTTAACTGAACATCCGTGGAAGATGTACTTTGATGGTTCTTTCATGCAACAAGGTTTTGGAGCGGGAGTTCTCTTCATTACCCCTCAAGGCTACAAGATTCCTAAAGCATACAAATTAATGTTTTTGTGCACAAACAACATTTCTAAATATGAAGCATTAGTGAATGGTCATAAATTGGCTATGGAGTGGAAGATCATAGAGTTACATGTGTATGGTGACTCTCAACTTATTATTAATCAAGTGAATGGTGGATATCACACCAAAGATGAAAACTTGATGCCTTATAAACAACTGTTGATGACCTGAAGAAGTACTTTATCTTCGTCACATTCCAGCAAATACCAAGAATAGAGAATAAAGATGTAGGTGCTATGGCTACACTGGCATCCATGTTACAACTAGAAGAACATCAGTTCCGCTATGACTTCTTGGTGGAAGAACTATCCTACCCAGCTTTTGATACCCCTGAGTACAAAATCATTTGTGCTTTGAATGTCCAAGGCCAATCGCAGTACGCCAAAATAATTTCCTATCTAACTGACCAAACTTTACCTGATGGCTTCTCAAGGAATGAAAAATGAGCCTTAATTAGGACAGAATCACGTTATGTCCTCATTACTAATAACTTATATAGATGAGGTCTTGAAGGTACACTTCTTAGGTGTTTAGAACATGAAGAGTTAGATTGTGCATTGAAAGAAGTCCACGAAGGTGTATGTGGATCACAATCAAATGGCTTTTCACTAGCTAAGAAATTGCTAAGAGTAGGCTATTACTGGCCCACGATGGAAAAAGATGCTATTCAATTTTCAAAGACATGTCAAAAATGCCAAACACATGGAAATATCATCCATGCTCCTTTAGAGAACTCATACCATTCATAAGACATTGGCCATTTCAGCAATGGGCCTTTGATTTGGTTGGACAAATATATCCTAAATCTTTAAGTGGACACAAATACATCATTATGACCATTGAGTATTTCATGAAGTGGGTCAAAGTCGTGCCGCTGATCAAAGCCACTAGCAAATAGGTGGCTATGTTTATCTTGAACTATATTATTTGTAGATATGGGATACCCTCTTCAATTGTAACAGACAAAGGGGGCCAATTTAAAAACCAAAACATCGAAGACCTTTGCACACAGTTTCACATTACTCAACATTGTTCCTCAATCTATTATCCTCAAGGTAATGGATAGGTTGAGGCATCTAACAAGAACATTCTCAAAATCCTACACAGAACTATGAGTAAGTCTGGCAGAGACTGGCATTTACAATTAAATCCGACACTTTGGGCCTATAGAACAAGCATTAGAACACCAACTGGAGCCATGCCATTTTCTCTAGTCTATGGCGCTAAGGCGATATTACCTATTGAGGTTGAAATCCCATCTTTGCGGGTATCTTTACAAGGTCTTGTTACTGATGAACAATACCACATTGATAGGGTAAATTATTTAGACTTACTTGATGAGCACAGACAACAAGCATTCGATCATATGAAAGTGTACCAAAAATTCATGTCAAAAGGGTACAATAAAAAGGTTAAACCATGACACTTTCAAGTGGGGGATCTCATTCTGAAAGAGAATCCTAAGAACTAGCCTAACCGCGAACAAAAAGGAAAATTTGAACCAAACTGGCTGGGACCTTTGTCATTACTGCAACTTTTGGGACTAGAGCTTATCAATTAGCTACACCTGAGGGAGATATTCTTCCTGATCCCAATAATACTCTACATTTGAATCGGTTCTATGCTTGATGTCTGGCTAGCAGAGCCCATGTAGTGAAAATCATAGAAACTACCAAAAAAAATCAAAAAATTGATCTTGAAGAAATCCAAAAATAGTGGGAAAAGTCCTTAAAAAAAGGTATCCTTGGTGAAAATGTGGCAAACAAGCACCTTGATACAACAAAAAAAATAAAATAGAAAAAATAGCTAAAAAAAATTGAAAAAAAGGAAAAAGTGCCTTGATGAAAACCTGGCAAACAATTATCTTGGTAGCAAAAATAAAAATATTTTCTGAGTGGTGAAAACCTGGCAAACATGTGTCACTCAAAATCTATGCTCTATCTATCAATGCATCGATGACACTAAAAATTCATACTTGCACCTGTTCTATTTGGTGACTCTGATTTCTTACAAATGTCCTATCCTTGCTTGGGATTTGTCTGCATTTTACTCTTAGGAATAGTCATTCTACACTGGGGACATCTTTGCTAGCATGGTCAGTTTGCGTCTACTAGGTCATCCTAAGCGTCTAGTCTAGGATGGGTTCGCCTCTCAAAATAGTATTTCTTAATACTTGAACTTAAACGTCACTATCACAAAACAAAGGTGTTTCTTCAACACCACTTACCTGTAATAGACATAAAACTAGTGTTTTCAACACTTAATCCTGATTGTAAATGAACTAGTATTTTTCAACACTTTAATCACAAATGAACTAGTATTTCTCAACACTTTAATTAGCCAATGTTTCTAAATGCTACATTGGATTGCAATTTATAACAAAGTTAATCTCACATATACTCAGACATAAAAAAATATTGCTAAATTCTAAATTCTGATTGATGAATCTCTCCTGCACTTGAAAAATGAATCAACAATATTTCTCAATACTACTTAAACACATAGTTTGATCTTGGCTTGATTATGGTTCTCTTATGTTCCCATGATGTTTCATAATAGGGACATCTAAGCAATTATACATTTTTTTTTATTGATTCTCAATTGGTGATTGTTATGTTTTTCGAGTCAACTCCATGACATCTATTCAAAGACAACGAGTCGTAAGGACAGGGGGAATATGTTTTCTTGGTTTTCTATGTATGGTCATTTTTCCAAATGATCCTATAAATTTCACCTAACTGGGATTTTTGTGGTAAGAGCGGCCAACATGAGTGGATAACCACATATATCTCGATCCTTGTTATGTGTAAACTACAGTGAGGTTGAAACAATTTCCTTGTCTGTTTTCTAAATCAGATTCTCACTAAGGTGTACGTTACATGATGTACCCAAGGATATGAATTTTCAAGGTCATTACAGGTCACATATCTTACATTACACTTGAACATAAACTGATTCTTAAAAATAAAAGGAGATAACTAACTTGTCATCCTGGCTTCTATGCCTTGACGCCTAAAGTTCATTTCTCACATTGCATCCAATACACATAGTATTCATACTTTCATGATACCAACGGGTATTAGTGATAGTTGTACTATCCGGTGATGTTCATTATAACAAACGCCCAATGATGATAAAGTGCTACAATGTATACAAAATCAGTGACAGTCCTAGGAGTCTGCATGTAGATGCATTTTAAGATTGCATGATTCATTTTAAGAGAACAACATAAACAAAGGACTTGAGCTTAAAATAAATTCTTGATTAATTTGACATCAAAGTTAATTACATACATCAATATTACTAATATTAATGTCATTGCATATCCATAACATACATTTGACATTCATAAATGAGAAGAGAAAAAGACAAAAACAAAGGATTCAAGCATTGCATTTAATTTTACATCCTAAGTGCATCCGTACATTTATTTGCATAAAGAAAATATCAAAAAAATTCATTTTCATATTCACTTAGTATCATTTGAAACACGTTTATATCAGTAATAAATCAAATGAGCATAAATGATGTCATCACATATCTAATCTAACTCATCAAAAGACCAAGATAAACATAATCACATGTTCATTACATCTAAAACATCTATCAAAGAAAGAGAACCCATGAACATATCAAAAACTCAAGATCAACTATCTTAGATATATCAGATATGGATCAGATAAAAAATATGGAACTGTCTACAAAAGAGTATCAAAATATCTAGTGAATCAAATATACATGTATAAATGTCATCATACAAAATAATGATCTCAGAAGGATCATGATATAAAATATGATCTAAAAAATGTGACAATATGCAGTATCAGGTCTAACTACCACCCTCTCCCTGATCTGGAGGAGGAGGAGGAGGTGGAACAAATGGAGCTGGTGGCGGCATGGGCCCCTCAGAATACTAAGCCAAGCGTGAAAAAGATAGTGCTCTCTGACCCTCTGGAACCAAAACATGATATAAACCAAAATAATAAGCTTCTCTTTGTCCCTGATGCGTAGCTATCCGAGCTTGAGTGTCTCTCTCTACCCTGAGGATATCACCCTGCTTGTCCCTCTCTACAATGATCCACTCAAGTCGTGCATCTCTATCTATAAGTAGGGCCTCTAAAGTCATAATCTACACTTTGAGCTTCTCTCTCTCACACTCACACTGAGGCAATGCATCTCCATCTCTGCCAGAAGAGTCTCTTCTTGTATCTCATCCAGATGACCTATCTTGTCTCCTGTCTGGCTAAGCGTCCTGCTAATGTTGCCTCTATCTCTACTAATCTGTGGTCAAAATTGGACCTGGATCTCGCTGGGGAGAAACAAATCTAAAGCAAGTCCACCTCCCACTTCCACTGGCACTCTCCCCAGCACCCACCACACCTCCACCCCTATCATTAGCATCATCCTATTCGTTCGGACCCCATCCCCTATCAGGAGGAGGGCACCTAGCATCTCTCCCATGTCTTCCACCATCCCTACCTCTATCTCTCCCCACAACTCCTCTCACTACACTCCCCCTCGGCCTTGGATAGGATGATCATCAGTGGGATCATAATCTAGTAGATCTTCAATCCATGGTATGGCATCATCAGGAACTATGAACCGTGGAAACAGATACTGAAGCATCTGAGCATGTAATCCATCTGAACACCCTGCATCTGCTACATCTAACTACAAATCCCAAGGTACTGCTACCATATCTCTAATGGCTCTCTGAGCAGTCCCATAACCCAACTGAGGACCACACAGTGGTGTCTAATCACGAATCCATGCATATACAGATGTAGCCTGGCACCTACCCTACATCTGACCATACTACCTCAATACACATGTCACTAAGAATCTCTCAATGATATATTTGGAACATATGATCAGGTACCTACTCTGGAAATAATAAGGCATATGGCGCCTATCTGATACCCACTCTTCACAATCAAGGTAGGGATGCCACACTACTACAATCATATTGTCCAAAAGAGGGTGCCAATACTCCACCTTGCCCAGATTTGGCTGTTGTATCCAACCTAAGTACACATATACATATGGTTACTCTTCTAGATGCTTCCTATCCACTGTCAGCTGAGTAACAAGGATATGCTCCTAGGCCCAGATCTGTAATACCAAAATTCCTACGGTCATGCTCCAAGAATAATAGTACATTATCTCTTGTAACTCTCTGTATATATGTGCAAGTATGCAACTACCTCATGCAAATCTTTGTCTCGACACAATCATCTGCTCAAGCATGTCGACCCAACCAACCATGAATCTATGTTGTCCTCAGTCAGGCATAAGAATGCCTTCGATCAATCTAGCCAAGTATACAGGAAGGCACTCATAGTGATCACACATTTAGTCCCATGTCAGATACTGGTGAGTAATAGTATCATCATAGAAGAATCGCAGTGCTGCCACAGTCGATGAAGCAGAGGTCGAATTGAACTGCACCTCTCGATCAATAACAGGAACTCTCAGAATCTTCCACACATCCTCCAATGTGACGGTCATCTCACCAGTAGGTAGATGGAAGGTGTTGTGCTCTGAGTGCCACCTCTCAGCTAGAGTAGTAAACAACCCTCAATTTACCATGATATCGGGAAAATCTCTCAGAGACAATTAACCAACACGGACGACTAGCTCGGCCTCGTCATCAGTAAAAGACCTTGACAGAGAAAGAACGCGACCGGGATATGGTCCAAAAAATGAAACTACCTCAAAAGGAACATGTTAAACAAATAGTAATTACAGAAAAGTTCAAAATTAGTGTTCTATCTAAGCAATCTAAGCAGAAAACCTATCAGCTAAGTGTTTTTAATAGTCAACAGAAGAAAAATAGTCAAACTAGGAAATTAACTAAGTTGGAAACCAAAACTGACCCTATTTTTATGGGGTGCGATCCCTTTTGCGAGATGCGATCCCCAATTCCCAAGATGTGATGGGGCATCTAGGAAGTGATCCTATTTTTATAGGATGTGACACGGGCTTCCGCGTGCGACCCTATTTCAACAGGGTGCAAAAGACTTAAAAAACCTACAAAATACTACTGCATGTGAGACAAAAACCTAAAACAGGGTGCGATTTTGAATTTTCTAGATGTGACGCAGGATTTTCAGTCAAAATAGGAAATGAAAAAATTTGCAGGATGCGACACTAAATGTCATAAATGATGCAAAAAGTAAATGGCTATAACTTCAAGAAAATGCATAAAAATGGAAACTATAAACTTCACAAGATAGGTTTTCGAGCACTTACCAGAGGTGGGTAGTTAGCTGGATGCTAATGTCAATGACCGAGCTTGAAATGATGCTTCTCCATAGGGACCACCATCTTCTCTGTAGAGCTCTCTGAATTAATAAGGTGAAAAGTGAAAATGAGTGAGTAAAAAGTGAATTTGGGCCTATATATTTGACTTTTTGAGCTATTTAGGAGCTCCGAAACTCCTCCCATACAATTGAAACTAATTTTGTTCTCTTTCTGATCAATCAATAATGAAATCAAATGCACCGAAATTGTTCTACACCGTGTAATAAAATTTTTACAACAGTTACCCAAAATGCAGAATTGCTCCCTGTGCTTCAAAAATGATTCACAAGATTTATACAATCAATTTTTTGGGTTCTCTATCATTCAATTTCACATTATTCATCACAAATCTTGATTAGACATCATTTTATCAGACTCACAACTCACATTTTAATGTGATTAACTTGGTAAAATTGTGTTTTCTCTAAACACACCTTCATTTCTTCACTTCGTCTAAATTAATTCTTTCTCGATTCAATTGATCAGTTCTAGTGATACATCATTCTATAGAGGGATTTATTCTTCAATTTCATTCCCGAGGGGGAATGTTCACACTAAAATGACTCAAATTCTTGCTCGAAACAACATTAAAACAACTTCATTATCAAACAAACTAAAGACATGACAGTTCATTGACTAAGTCAGGACTGTTGGATTGAAGCCTTCGGTTCTCACAATCTGGATATCCTATGTCTACTCTTTCTTAGATTCTTATTAAGCTCCTGGCAGATTTTAACTTACCTTCATTCGATCAAGTTCGAAGTCGGTATTATCAATTTTTGGACGACAACCAATTTCATAATTGATATCTTTAAGATCTTTTCTTATTAACCTTTGTTCGATCAAGTTCAAATTCAATTCTATCAGTTTAGTTCAATCAAGTGTGAGACTGATGTCATCATATATTTCATTCAATCAAGTGCGAAATTCTCAAACTTTCTGAAGTCAACATCAAAAACTTTCTTTGAATCAATTGCGTTGCTCGCGCATCTATTCAAAGAGGGGAAAAAGTAACCACCCTAATTTGGCCTACTCTGACCATAGACCCTATTTTCCCTAAGTGTGATCATACCCCTAGTTATGTCAAGACAATTCTTCAATTTATTGGCATAATTCATTAAATCAAATTTAATCTCCTAAGTCGTTTTAATCACTAAATAAAATTAATTGCCTTAGCCAATTAAATCAAATAAATCAAAACAATTGAATTAAATCAAAAACATTTCAATTCAATTAAAATAATTCAAAATATGGCTAAAGTAATTAATAAAAGAGAATTAAATAAATCCTCAAATTACATTCCTATTTACAAAAGGGAAAGTCAATTCCCTAACCAATGGGAGTGAAATCACTTGGATCACCTCACATGGATCACTAAAGATTCAATCTCCACCTCTCTTCCACTTTCAATCTCAACCTCTCATTCACCTAATTCTTCTATAAATACAATGAATTTTAAGCTCAATGGGCCCCTAATTTTAGAAGTAAACTTATGCTACTTACATTCTTAGAAATATTAATGCATTTTAGATCAAATCTCATTTGCATTGTTATAATCTTCAATTCTAGAACTAAAATGAACTATTTCTTGAGCATTTAGGATTTTTTCCAATTGAATCTTCCATTCTAGTTTGTATATGTCATTGATTAATGCATAATCTGGGA
Source organism: Thuja plicata (assembly GCA_018584345.1). Taxonomy (NCBI): domain Eukaryota; kingdom Viridiplantae; phylum Streptophyta; class Pinopsida; order Cupressales; family Cupressaceae; genus Thuja; species Thuja plicata. The sequence goes on along the minus strand of MU227637.1, from coordinate 3,058,905 downwards.
ACAATTATTGCATTCTTCACACTCCTCTTAGATAAGAAGCAATAAGTTGGTTTTGGTGTTTAAGTCTATGGCTTATTCTATGTTTTTCACTAATATAATGACTTATTGAAGTGTTGTGTTGCAACTTGCAGGAACCACAAAATACACACACAGATAGTATCAAAGGTACCAAGGATGATCGATGTCAACTACTGTTAGTTGTAGGTAGGAGATATGAGGAAAGTGCAGGATTGGCAAATTTGTTGAATGGGACAATGAACCGAATCAAGACAACATGGAATGAAGGGAAAGAGGACATAGGGGTTAAGCACAAGTATGGAATACCTATTCTAATTCCCTTAATATGTTCATAATTCCTTTATGGGAACACCTTCTTTACCTGGGGTGTCTAATGCAGGAGAATCCTAGGATACTTGGCAATCCTGCTCAACCAAAAATAATTTTTCTAGCTTATTTGGAGACCGCTTAGTGAAACACTTTGTTTCTCTGTTGCTCATGTTTTGTTTCTTGGGCATGCTTGTTTCTCTGTCACTCGGGGTTGTTTCTCGGTGATGCTTGGCCCGAGTCACTCTGTTGCTCGGTCATCCTCTGCCCAAGTTGTTTATTTGGAACTTGGATGTGGTGGTCGAATTCTGCATTTAATTTTAATTATGATATTTATGGTGGATCTCTCATTGGGGATTGTGTGGACCTAAATCTGGGTTAGGGTTTTCTCCAATGATTGTTTTTATAGGTCGACCTATTGGTTGCCTTTTGTATTTAAGTAGTATCTTGTCCTTAGCTTAGGGTAGTAGATTGGGATCAAATTTAGAAGGCAGATAAAGTGTTGGATCTGAGAATCTAGATCATGAATGTATGTGTTGCAGAAGATCTGTATTAGATCTTGAATCTATCTTTGTAATTAGTCATAACTGAGAAGGCCTTACAATCTGACATGTTTAATGTAATTGATATTTTGAGATAATATATAAGTTGAATGTTGATTATATTTCTGGGTATCTAGTTGTTTCCATTGTTGTGGTTATTTGCTGCAAGTTTGGATAATCCTTCATTGGATCCTCCATCCTTGACTGCATCAATTGTCTTTTCTTTTGTCAGAACAAATTTCTTCCTTTTTATCTTTTTTTTTTTCTAGGACCAGCTAAGACCTAAGCATAAGAGCTCCATTAGAATTATGTTGTTCTCTCTTTATAGCGAGCTAGCTGGCCTCTTTTATGTTTTATTTTATTTTTGAAACATTCTTCAAATCAGTATTGTGACTAATGCTTTTGATTTATCTAGTGATTGATCAACTCTTGTGTCATAAGTTTCTAATTAGCTATTTTTTCATGTTTACATATTTTAACTGAACATTTTTTATGTTTATTCTATTTCTTGATGGATTATTAGAGACATGTTGAACCCTCCATTAGTCTACTATAATTTCAGTCCCATTGACCCATATGATGATCTATGAACATTAGGATTCTTTGTTTCTATAGAGACAAGCTTGAAACTACTTCATTCTCTTGTTCTTACACCTGTAAAATCTCAAAGTATTGTAGTGTAACCTCACCAGAAATGGATGTAGAGGAAACATAGATCAGAGCCCCTGCAATCCCCAAAATCTTTCTATAAGTAGCTTGAGTAGGGCTAACCATTCCTTTTTGATGAGTTTTCATGAAGCCACTTTGGCTTCTTCACACAAAATACTAATCTAGTTTTCCTACATTTAAAATATATTTCTAGAACTGAACCAAACAACAATTGGACATCTTCAAGTAAGGGAACTCAATATTTCTTTGCCTGATCTTATTGCAATAAAAGATCTAATAGTTAGGCCCTCAAAATCTACATTTTGAAGCCAAGGTCCATTCAAAGACAAGATCTGATTGGAAATACTAACATGCTTAGAAATGTCTACATAAACATGCCAAAAATTTTCTAGGACCCGTCGATCTTTTAATCTATTTTAACAAACTTACCAATATGTTTTGCCAATAATTGTGTCATTTTAGCATTTCTCAAAACTAGTGATATCCTATAAAAATATTTCCACATGTGAACTCAAGTGATTTTTAAATCTTAAGATCAAAGAAGGGTTTCCAAGGGCATATATACAAATTTGATTCTGCCATGGAACGGAGGTCAAGTTTTCGTTACAAAATCTCACTCCTCTACTAATTGAAAAAGAACATGGGAAAAAATGGATAATAGAGACAAAGAGGGGAACCTAATACTGCTTTAAGATTTCCCCATTCACTAGATCATTTAAGCTACCTTCAGCCTTATTCCAAGAAATATACAAATGAGAGATCTCTTATCCTTCTCCTTAGAAATCTGATAGATGTTTTTTTTCTAGGAGGATAAACACCATGGATCTTGAATTTAATTCAAAATGGATGCATCTAAAGGAAGTGTTCACAAAAATTAGATTGATCTGATTCATCAGAAGATTTCATATTCTTGGACAATGGCTTATGTGCTCTGCAATTTGTTCATCTCCCCCCATCATGAATAGAAAGAAAAAATCACCTTGACTGATCTGCTTCCAAATATTCATAACCTTCTCCTGTGGAAAATTCTTATCCACTAAAACAAGTGAAAGAATACCTTTATTTGTTGAATATGTTGCTTGCAAAAATCCCTATAAAAATAAATGGGGTTTGAGGAATTTTTGCATTCAATAAAAACCTCACCTTCAATGAACCTCCCTCTATGTTACATCTTTTGAACTTCATTGAGAACCTTTACATTTGTCTTTGAATACTTAAGTAACCCCATCTGAATGAGAGGATTTCACCCCTAGTCTTAAATAAAGTTGACATCCCTCATGCTTACATTCATTTCAATAAGGGATCCTCTCTAAATGTTTTATTGTTGAGATTTTGACTGCCAATTTCAGGGATTACTTTATCTTGTTGTATAGCTATTCTAGCATTTCCATTAGAATTACCTTCTCTCCCCATGTCTTCTCTGTCTCTTCCCATGTATTTACTTGCAACGATATCCATTAACAATGATCTAATGGCCAGAGTTACTAATTCTCAATTTATTCTACAAAAAATAAAATGTTCTACAGTGAAGGGAGGAACAACTATTGATACATACAAGATACAAAAAGATGGGATGAAAAACACCAATACCTATACGCACTAAAATTTTGAATAAAGAAACAATCTGATTAAGATAAATACAATGGTGAGAGGAATATCCTCCATTTATACACCACTCTAAGATGATAATTTGGCTTGGTCAAGCCACATATTCCAATACAATATAATATTACCCTTACTCATTTTACTAATATTTGTAGATCCTATAAAAATTTCAAGGTACCAAAATAAGAGAAAAGGTAACCCAAGGTATACTATATGTAAGTAACTCAATGGGACAAATAGGAAATAGGGACAATTCAATATTACTATCTCTAACATTCCTCTTAAGATTGGCTAGGGCCTTTGATAAACAATTTTTTTGATCATCCCCATGTAAGGAGAGCTTCGGAAGCTCAAACCAATTCAAATAGAGGAATTAAATGTGCTAAAAAATGCTATTCTTTCTTAGAGATGTCGAGCCTTGATTCTCCCTATTGATAAAGGAAATGCTTGAAAGCATGCTAACTTTAGTCTCTCATGAGAGAATTCAAATAAAATAATTGTGCTAGTGGTTGGTTTTTATTTCCAATATGAAAGAAATTGAATCCGTATGACTTTGACATTTAAAATCTGATCATCATTTTGAAGGTTGGCCATTAGATAAGGCTAATACTAATTCAAACCTTTCAAGGCTAACTACATGTTGACATTCACAAGTAGACAAATCCTGTAGGATTAATAAATAAAGGGTGCCATAGGGACATGTTACATATTCAATCTCTCACTCCATCTCCTACTCCAAAAAAAGAATTGACTCTTGTGGGGGATTCCTCCAGTTTTAGATGCATAGAAGAATGCTTTGAAAGGTATTAAAGTGCATATAAATGTGTATATCTATGAACTAGATTTCCAATGGTTCAACAAGTTCAATCAAAGAAGATGTAGAAGTTATGAACTTAAAAATATCATGTGTCATGTCAATTTGTAATGCCCAATCAAATGTTAATGTTGAATATAAACTGCACTAAATGAAAAATGTAATTTTACTCTTTTTTGTTGTTGCAAAATTTCCAAATTTGGAGGTATATTTGCATTGATCATATGGATCCTTTAGAATGAAATTATTGTGAATTGATGTTGAAAATTTTACTTCCACTCTTATGAATAAGTTTCTTTGATACCATGAAATAATTGATAACTATATGTAGAAAGAATGAAAGACGTTTCTCAACTCTAATCATACAATGAAAATTTCAAAAATGGATTGAAGAACATGGATAAATATGGTGATGCCCTTAAGCCAAAGCCTTTTCTTAGATCATTTAGTGAGGTTTGGCCATGGGACCCACATGCCATACAAGTAAATTTATGAGGAGGCCATTACAACTAATGCACTACTAGTAGGGATACTATTGGACTTACAACTTAACTTGTGGGGATACTAGTGTGTCTATTTATCCACCTATAGGTATACGGCTATAACCACTCTACTAACTCCTCTAGTGGGACTACTGTGCTTACCATATTTTCTTGTGGGTCTACTCTGCTACTCCATTGTACTACAAATTCCTATTCTTCTTGTAGAACCGCTCTATCTCCAAATCCTCTTGTGGGACTATGGCACAACCCTTTTCTTCACCCATTCCTCCTCCTGTGGGATTACTTCACATTCAAATCCTCCTACTGCATTGCACAACCAACTCTTCTTGCTCCTTCCACAAAACTAGCACACCTCGATATCCTTATAATCTATTGCATCATCAACCTTCTTGTTCCTCCTACGAGACTATCTCTCAAGCTCTTTATCCTTCTAGATCCTCTTGCTTCTACTTCTTCACTCTTCTAGGATCTCAAACTCCTCTTTCTCTAGTTGATATGTCATTGCGGGGACACTATTTTCCTTGTAGATGGGATATTGCTTCAGTTGTAACAGGAATACTACTCTAGCATGCCCACTAGTGTTTAGATGTCACTTGGGAGGATTGGGACCTTGGTCTCCAACATGAGAACCTTGGAGGGAAACCCTTGATGCCCCAAAATTGTACAATTCTATCAAATTTAGGCAAGGATCAACACCTATTCCAGGTATGCAAAGGAAATGAAACCTCACCTTGGTGCAAGTACCTTGACATATATTTCACAAAGCTTACATGTGATGGTGGTTGTTCCTTTTGACCCCATTCGAATATGGATCACAATCACAATACTTCCACAATGGGCACAAGCCTTGTTTTCCGCCACCTGGCGTTTTATACAAAATAAATAAATATTTATTAGGTTTGGCAGCAAGATGCAACATTTTGGTAGAATTTTATTTAGGAACCAATTATAACTTTACAGATATTTGTTGTTTTTTAAATGCCATACTGAATTATCTACAATTTAATTACTAATATATTTGTTTAAATAATTTGTATTCTATAGAGGCAACAAGTTGAAGAAGTTAATTGACAAATATAATCTCTATTAAGAAGTGTATATAAAACATCATAACCAACTAGATTTTGGTAACATTTACATTATCATTGCAAAAAAAAACAATATAGTTAGAATTTTCATTGTGTAGCCTATGTATTATATACTACTTGTCACTTTTTGAATCAAATGCAATTTTAAATTTGCTTTAAGTCTTTCTAGATCAATGTTTGGAATATGATAAAGTTGTCAACTTCCATATTTCTTGTCGAATTAAGATGTAGAAGAGTTATGGGGAGCAAGAGAGGAAATTTGTGGAGTTCGATGAAAGGAATATGTGTTACTTGAATTAGTGAAGGGAGGAGGAAAGAAGCAATAGCTTAACTAATGAGATAGACATAAATTAGCTTGGATGGTTTTTGGACTTGTTGGTGTGAAAGATTGGTTTTATTAGGAATAGCAAGTTGCAACCATATCAATAAGACAATAGAATTTCAAAATTTTCCTGCAAACAACTGTGCACATTAGACCTATATTATTTTTGGTTGTGTTGGCCCTAAATGCACCAAAGTCACCCTGCATTAGTATTTTTCCTTTTTATGATTCCAATTTTTGTTAATAGAATATTTTTTACAGGTTCTTTGTTTTTATGGTGGAAACCGCAAGAAGCAAAGAAACAATTTTTATTGCAAGAATTGATGTCTCTGCCCATATTTTTTATACCAAAAGTGTGTCCCAAGAGGTCAGAGATATGTCTCCATGTAACCCTAAATCAACACAAATTCAAATTAATTAGTTCTTAAGTTCTCTTGCAATCTCTCTAAACACTTCATTGTCTTGATACATGAGCATCTTAGGGGTCAAACAATTTTGCTGGCATGGCCATTGTTAGAATAAGAGCCTTTCTTTTTCCAAGAACAAATCATTGCTTCGTGATTTTATTAATTCATGCCATCCATGATGACATTTTGCAACATCCATGCAAGGTTTTGAAACTGAGTCACTCAATGTATTGGGCATCGTCATTTAGACTTCAATCATTAGATTATGATATACAAAATACAAAGTTAAAAATTTATTGCAATATAATATCATTCAATTCTATCATACTTGTTTTTGCTTCCTTCTAATGATTTTTCAGGTGTTTATATATTAGTTTTCAATCCTAAGGGTATTGTTTCTATTAGTTATACGGTGGCACAAAACTCATACTTCATGAAATGTCTGGGTGTATATTTTGGAGTGAATGCAAGAATATCGATGCTACCCATATCATAAGATCTTATAGGCCCAATGTTCTTTGTGATGATCTTTCCAATTGTCACAAGTTTCACGAAGTTCATAGTCTAATAATTAATATACGTTGTAGGTGTTTGTAAATTGGTTGACTTCTTAATGCAATGAGGCTAAAAAATTCATGAGAAACATACATATGTGGTTTCAATAACTAATGTACACTCTATCTTTGTGCTTGATAGTGGATATCTCCTCACTGAAATCATTGTTTTTGTCCACATTTCAGGCCATTGATGGATCCTATTAAGAATATTGACATTATAGGATGCGTAGGTAAGGAGACCACATTCACTTTTCTTCTCATAGATCTTCTTGCTTTGCTTTTCATAGCCAAAGTAGTGTTCTCTTGAGAAGGTAGTGCACAAATGGGTAAACGATTAAGAAACATAAATTATTTTTTATAGAATGTTTATTCTTTCCAATGATGTGGATTGTCATGATCAGATTCACATGAGTAGGGGATCCTTATTTCATCTAGCTCTAGTATCCTAAGGTTGAAAGGAATCTTGACATATACGATAAAATTGAAGTTAGAAGAACAAATTGTGATTTTCCTCCACACCCTTGGCCACAATCTGAGGAACCACAAGATTGCCCACAGTTTTGGGCACTCAGGAGAGATAGTCATGCAATACTTCCACAAGGTGTTGAGGGATATCTTAAAAATCCATGAGGATTACTTTATACCACCTAGTCCAAACACTCCTCCTAAAATTAGTGGGAGTGACCATTTCGATCCGTTCTTCAAGGTACTTCTTGTGTTGTTACAAATTTCTTGTATGGATTTTTATTCTTATCATATTATTGGTTGACCATACAATTGATGATTGTATCATATCATATAGGATTTTGTTGGAGCTATCGATATAACCCATATACCAGTCACTATTGATGTCAACATGCAGGGTAAATATTGTGATAGAAAAGGCAACTTGTCACAAAATGTTATGGGTGTACGTTCCTTCAATTATAAGTTTTAGTACTGCCTTGCTAATTAGGAAGTGTCTATTGTGGATAGTCATGTTCTAGCTTCAGGTCTATCAAGGGAAGATCAACTTGTTGTTCCCCTTGGTAAACCAAATCATAGTTTAATATACTCAAGGGTACAATCAATGTTTCAAGTTTTAACAATATACTTTTTTTATGTAGGAAAATACTTTCTAGTGGATGCTGGATATCCCAATGCACCTGGATTTCTCTCTCCTTATAAGTGTACACACTACCATTTGAAGGATTTTTCAAGAGAAAATCCAATAAACTCTTGACAAGAGTTGTTCAATCACTGACACTCCTCTCTTAGAAATCCAATAGAGCGTACATTTGGTATTCTCAAGAAACGTTTTCCAATCCTGAGGCATGCCACATATTATTCTATCATGACACAAGCCCATATTGTATTAGCATGTTGCATACTACACAACTTCATTATGATAGAGGACAACATTCCATCATAAATTGGTACCGAACAGGAAGATGATTGTGATGGGATAAACGTACCAATGCTTGAGATATATGGGTTGTCTCAGCATGATAGAGACCAGTGGGAACAATTTCAAGATGATATAGAAACTAGAATGTGGGAAGACTATAGATACTGAGAATAATTCTAATTTTATGGGTAATGTGTTTTATTTTAGTAAACTGATGTATGTAGATACTTTGATATACATGATGGTTTCCTTATTCTTTTGTTCATATTTGGAGGTATTAGACATATTGGTTTTTTATTTTCTATATTATTCTAATGTATGCAGATAAAATGATACAATGATATGTCCATAAATATGTTCCATATGATATGTTTATACCATTAATAAGCTTTTTTACATTGTGAACAACTGATCTAGACCATGGCATACACAAAACTAATGATGAGCATGGAAGAAATTGCTAACATGAGAAAGATATCTTCTTCCTCAAAGAAGGTAATGTGGACAAAAGAGATGGAACACAAGTTTCTAGACTTTCTCCATGAGCAAGTACAACTTGGAAGAAAAGGTGACGGGGGATTCAAAAAATAAGCATTGAACACTTTTTAGAGGAGGTTCAACGCAGATATGCACCTCAATCTAACAAAGGACAATTTCAAAAACAAGCTGAAAAAATGGAAGCTTGCATATAGAGTGATGAAGGAGTTGATAAATATAAGTGGTTTCACTTGGAATGAGGCAACTCAATGTATGGATGCTGAGGATAGTGTGTGGGATGATCTTCTGAAGGTTGGGTGGTCTTTATATTATTTTGATTGAAATAATATTGCCTTCTTATAGAGTTAATAATGAAAGAAAAATTACCTAATCCATTTATTTATGTCATGCATAAAAGAGAATTAAAAAATACCAAAGTGTATAAGAGGTAGCCCTTCCAATACTTCAATGAATTGGGTGTAATTGTGAGAGATGAAATTAATGAGGGTAATGTAGCTACAATGGCCCATGAGAGTGAAGAAGGGAACCCTATGGAAGATGCATTCAATGTGCATGATGAAGAGGATATTGGATTCGATATACCTCTTGACAATGCTGCTTATTTGGACAAACAACTTAATCATTCCAATCAATCCACTGCAATAGGTAGAGGAAATCTTACATCATCATCATCCAGGATGGGAAATAGGAGGAAGGCAAGTATGGTCGGTTCCTTGGATGTCTTCTGTGAAACAATCAAGAAAATAAAAGATGGCCTCGAAAATGTTCACCTTCACAAAATGGATAAATTTGAGGACGATAATGTTTTGACTAGCGCGTATAACCCTATCAAATCCATCCCTAAATTGAGTCAAGATGTTTTCATGAAGGTATACGACACCTTCATGGTTCAACGTGAAAGAGCTAGAGGGTTCTTGTTGATGAATGAGGAAGAGAGAGTGGATTGGATTGCAATAACATTTGGTGGATTGTAATTATTTTCTATCACTTTGAAGACTTCAAATTTGATCATAGTTCACACATGCTGATACAACTGTGTTTTGGTTGATGATTTTTACGCTAATACTTAGTGTTTTTGTTACTACACTTTCCTCATCACCTTGCTTGGTTCAATATATCCTGTAACTATAACTTTTTGAATCTTTTGTTTACATCCATTATTTGTACACCTGCTCCAGACCAAACAAAACAAAAAAAAATTATACATATTAGAAACCAATTAAAAAGGTTGTGTTTTTAAGGTTAAAGAACATCAGAATGTTTCTTTGCATCTTTTGGCATCACTTAAAAACACTTCAAATCACACTTTGTTATTCATCAACACTAACTTTTCTAAATCTTGATATTAATCGTGGAGTCTAGACTCTGAACCAAAATGCCTTTAATTTACTGCAAAAGTTACTAAAAGTTACATTTTTTTTTAGTATTTTCCTCCTTATTTGTCAAATAAGTTCAATCTTGAGGTTGTTGACATTTTGATGATATATTTTTAGAATTTGACACCTAAACCTAGCTGAATTACTACTATTCAAGTTTAGTCTTGAGGTTTTTGACATCTCACTGCAGTTGTTTTAATATTCTCCTTAGTTTTAATTGAATATGTCATGCCCCAAAATTTGGGCATTTAAACCTTAATCTACTGAGCTTATGTTTCCTTTAAACATGTAATATTAACAATAGGAGATAAAATCTTTCGACACCTTTTTAAATCTCACAAAATTAAATGAATTGAAAGATTATTCTATATTTAGTAAAACAACCATAAATTTCATTTTGGAATAACCACAATTTAAATAAGGGTCCAAATACTAATTTTATTAATAGAAATGAAATACATCGATTTTATAAGTGTCTTCAAAATAAGAAGGTTACAATTTCCAAAACCTTTCAAAATTTACAAGGCAGAAACTTGAACAGAAAAAGACTTTGAGGTACAATTTTATCCAAGACACCAAGACTTTGGCTAAAATTTCAGAAGCTTTCTCTGAACCTACAAGAAAATCAAGGTTGACTATGGAGGCTCACCTCCCAACCTAGGCCTTTGCAAGGCCACCCCCGAGCTAGGGGATCCAAAACTGAACCAGGATACATACACACATAAAAACCAGGAAACTGAAAACAGGAACACAAGAAAATACCCATTACCCAAGGATATACATAGGTCTCCAAAAGACCTGTAACAAAGGGGTGAAAGAGGACTACCACAAGAGGAGAAAGCCAATAAAACAAAAATACCTACACTAGGAATAGGCCACACATGGGCTCAACATTCTTAAGTACAATATTTTTAATCTTGTTCCATGGCCACACATGGACTCGTGAACAAATTTCTACCCTTCTCCTCCAAGCCCTACGACGACAACTAGAGTAAATATACATTTCTTTCAAAAAACAAGTCATGGCTTCAAGCCTTCCAATATTTCCTTATGAACCCCAAATTCCTTGGGAATTCTTGGCATCATGGGCACCCATATACCCATGTACATCCCTCCACACATGGGAGACTCTACACTACTTGGGTAGATCACTAACTTTCACCCCATCAATGTTACCCAACCCTCCCAAGGGTGAATAAACCTTGAAGAACCCCATAAACAATTAGTCACAAAATAAATACAAGACTCAACACATACTCTCCATGAAAACCCATGAAGCTAAAAATAATAACATAAACTACATTCATGGATTTCTCAAGCTATATACAAATGCAACAAAACTACTCCTAACTATGCTAAATAGGAAACTCGCCTCAAATCCAAGATATAGTAAATGCAAGGTGGTTTGTGAACTATAGCTTCTCCTTCTCCTTTTTCCTCCTTCCCTCAAGTATTACTCCTACAAATGAATGGATCTAAAAGTAGAGAGTGGGTGTGTACCCAAACTCCCTCTAAACCCTTCCTTATATAGGCATTCTTCCTAAAATATTAGGATTCATAAATGGAGGGGAAACCCTAATCCATCTACTCTCCCCACTTTCCTTCTCCATAAATGGAGTTAAAAGCTTGCAAGGAAAGAAGGGATGGCTTAACCAAAGTCTTACAATTCTTCAATTTCGCCACTTCCCAAAATGGTGACTTTAGGGGAGTCATAAATGAGTTTCAAGACTTTTAATGGGCTGAAAATGACCCATAACCCCTAAGGTACCAAGTGGGGTAGTTAGTTTTGACCCTAGTTACTCCTTAGGAGTCCAAATGACCCTCCTAATTTCCAACCAAGGTTAACTCTCGAAAATCCAACCTTCAAGACTCAATCTAATCTCTCTTGACTCAATCTTATCTTCCTACACCTTAGGGTAAGCATAGGGACTATACTAGGTAACTCCTGGGTAAAGTTAAGCCTACGCTAGTCACATTTACTAGCCATGCCAACACACAAGGTGCACATGTGTCAAGTGACACAACAATTTTACATGAGCATGACTTATTACACATTTACTCAATTAAATAAATTACAATCATACACCATACTTTTACGAATAAAAATACAATACAACAAGGTCCATGTCTCTTTTTATAGACAGGACCTTAGCATCATGGTTTTCACATAGGTCCATTTATGAATCCCCAATTAGTAACATGGTCAACTTTCCTACACACTCATTTCACACATCAGTAGGTCCAATAAATCAACTCATAAAAATAATAGAATACATAATGTAAGTTGAACACACATTCACTCACACTTGCATCAAAGATTCATTAAACTTAACAATATCTACATCTATTCCATAAGCATAAACATAACTCTTAATAAATCTGTATACTGATATTATCTAACATCAACTTACTAATTCAATATACTAAACCATAAAAACTAAGTCCTAAAAGGAAATCTTCATCACTCACACTAGTATCTAATAGATTCCCTGATTACAAAATCAGGCGTTGTATACAAGAAAAGGATTCAATAGATCCATAAAGTAATACATGTATCCAAATAGTCCAACTATAACAAAATCTGTATCGACAGGAGAACATATAAAAGATAAATAGTGTTAACCTTATGTCGAACTGGGGTAGGCCTCACAGAATATTAGTTAAGCTAGGATGAATTTTGAGTGTCATTTCATAGTGTCGGGCCTCCTGTTGTAGCTTAATTACTCTTAACCGAATCAAATGATGAACATTCTGATATTTTTTGTCATTTTAAATTATTTCTATTAGTATTATATTTTAATTACTGTAGTCTAAGATAATTGTTGAACTTTTTGAGGCTCACTTTCCAAAATCTTACTATTCCCATCTCCTGCATCCATTTTAGCTTAATTATTGTTATATGTGCTCTTGTTGTGATTTATGATGCATTCCGTTCTCTCTCTCTTTTAATATGTTTTATGCTAAACTGAGCTCAATATTAGGTTATTCATGACTACCTTATTATTTTGTGTAATTATTACTACTTTCCTGCATTAAGCAGTATGTAGGATAAAATTAGTTACTTTGGATGTGGGCTCCGTGGAAACAGAAAATCTAGTTTCATAATATGATTGTGAGGTTCTACCCTGATCATCCTTCCAAAGCTGATACTTTTATATTATGTTTACCTGGATGATATATTATTTTTGATACATTGACATATTGGACTTTTCATAGCATAGATATCTTGTGATGATTATATTTTGATGATATTAGACATATTGTTTTATACATATGATTCTCTGATCTTGATGACATGTTTTAACAGTTTCCATTCTATGTTTTTGAATTTTTAATTTGATCATGTGACATGTAAATGTGGATTACGAGTTTGAATTCTTTAAATGATCTATATTGGTTAATTTAGTACGTAAGATAAGTGATTCAAAGGATTTTGTGATTCTTTAGTTATATGTATATGGATGACCTAGTTCTAACAAGTGATGTATAATTTATGGTTAGATGAATATATTATAATGTATAATATCATGAATGTGTGATTTCTTCCTTGGACTACTGATGCTCTATTCAAGTGTGTAGGTGATTAAACCATGGTTTCACACTGGGGAAACAAGATTGGGTTAATGTGAATATCCTTGTGAATCCAAGTTTAACCCTAAAGAGGGAAATAACCTAATTATAATTTAATATATGTTTGTAAATGTAATTATGCATGTTTGTAAATTTAATTTCTTCTATTTTGTTATTTCCTTTTTAGGCATGCCAATGTGTAAATGTGATGTGCATTTGTAGTGCCAATTGAAACATGTATTTGTGAGTTGATATGCCCATGGGGATTGAGAGGTTAAGTTTCACCCTAGGTTGTCTTGTAGTGTTCCTGTGGGGTTACTTGCCTTGGAAACCCAAATCCAAAATATCATCATAGAAATTTGTAGGTAGACTCTATGTGAGTTTTAGAAGAGTTAGAATGAGCCCAAAAGGGTAGTTAGGGTTAAAAATATCTATTCCTATAGTTATACTTTGGGTTAGGGGTTGATTTTTAAAGTTTTTAGAGTCAAAATATCATTTATGGCCCTTCTAAAGTACCATTCTTGGTTAGTGGCGAAAATTGGGAAGAGGGAATACCATCGCCTTCTTCAATATAGTGGGGTCTCTTTCATGCATGAAAATGGACAAGTGTTTTAGAAGAGGACTCATGTCACCTCTCATCTTGTTGGGAAGAGGTAAGAGTTGGGTAGGGAGAATTATAGGGAGGATGTAGAGGAGAGTTGGGGTTGATTTCCCACTCTCCATTTTGGGACACTTGTAGTTGTGCTTAGAAGTATTGGCTAGTTGGAAGCTAAGAAAAGGAAAGCTGGGAAAGGAAGGACTCATCTAAAATTCAATCCATTTGCTAGGAGTAAGGTTGGTAATCCTAAATTCCATGTGTGGATTCCATTTGTATTCTTTTTCCAAATCTTGTTGAATTTAGTTATTGTGAATTATTGTTGTGTAAATGGTTTTCTTGTGATAGAAATGTTGTTTGAAAGATTTACATTTTTTTTCTATTTTTTTTGTTGTTTTATGATTTGTGTTATTGATGGCAGTGAATGGCCAATCTCACCCTTGGGAGGGAAGAGATTCATTGTGGGTGAAGGGATTAGTTGGGAAACTATTGTAGTGTAGAGTCTCTTCTTGGGAAGAAGAGGGATACTTCATTGATGTTATGGGCTCCATGTGCCAATTCTTGGTAACTTTTCTCATGGGGGGTGATAAGGGTAAAAGGATTTAGTTTATGGATTTATTTGGTTGTAGTAAAATCCTTGGTAAGGAATGTGAATTTAATTCAATTATGTGGAATTCTAGTTTGGCATTTTCCTACTTGGTTGTTTCCACCTTCACCCCTAATTGAGTCCATTTTGACCCAATTGTGTATAAGCTTGGGAGGGAGTTGTTTGTTTTAGAGCTTGTTTTTATCTGTGGTGGATTTCTTGTATGTCACCCAGCCTCTTCTTGTTTCCCCTAGCTTAGGGGTGGTCTCATAAAGACCTAGGATGGGAGGTGAGCTCCCATGGTTTATTTCCAACCCTTGTTGTTGCAGATTTGTAGCTATCTAATTTTCTTGGGAAGGTATGCTCAAATATTGGAGAGAATATAATGGTTATTTCCTTACTGTATTTTGTGACTTAGGGTTTAATCTTTGTATTATTAAACTTCTGGAATTCTATTTTAAATTTGTAATAAAAATCTTATTAAGGTTCTTGGTTATTTGTAGAAATTGAAGGGAAAAGTATAAATTATGTTTTATTCAAGAAGAGTTTATTTTGTTTTAAGGAAATCATAAAGAAAAAATATTTGTGTTATTAGTGTACCTAACTTATAAATTCTTTTAAACAAAATAATTTACCTCCCTTATGTAAACTCTGCCTTTCAAATCTGTTCTTGTTTACTTAAGGGAAATGTCTTTGTTTTCAGAAAATTGTTTCCAGATCTGAAAGTACTAGTTTTTTTTTTGTTTATAAAGTTGCCCCTTTAGTTTTTGTTTTATTGAACTTACCAAATGCACAGAAAAGCATAGATTTAGTTTATACATGTAAAATTTATTTTGTTTAAAGAAACATCTCTGTTTATACAGTACTTAACTTAAAGAATTTATTTTAGAAAGAATGTATTCCCTTATGTAACATTTCAGAATTATGTTTTGAACTATCTGTGTAGAGGACAATATTAATAACACACACACACACACACACACATATATATATGTTTTGTTCAACTTTAAAATCTAATCTAGCTGTGTATGTAAAAGCAAGTATTATTTATTTATTTTGTTACAGAATGGATACTGAATGTGTTTATATTTTATAGAAACAAATATATATATATATATATACACACACACACACACACACATATATATATA
>MU227637.1:2981320-3019461 GCA_018584345.1 Thuja plicata | reverse complement strand
TTCAATTATTGAAAAGAGGATATTTATTTAATAATTAAATATTATTTAATTCCTTTTTCATGTGTCTCAGCTAAAGAGGGTGAATTTAATTTAATTAAAGTGCTAGGAATTTATAATTAAATTAATTTGATTATAGGATCTGTTTAGCCAAATAGATATTTAGGAATTAAATGTGATGTTTGATTGATACAGATTTAGGATTTTTCTGCATTTGACACTCAGGTCGAGTAGAGTCAGTGAAAACTCAGAATTGCCTAGTACAATAGGACTTTGATGATTTAGAAGAATGACAAATGCAACAAAATTGGTTGAGGTTGCAAGATGCCAATTTTGGGGTGTTACAAAACCCACTATTGAAGAGCGAGCTTCGTCAGACTTTTTGGCATCTGAAAGTTTTTGTGGATGCCAAAAATCTGAACAAGTTTATGAACTCTAAAAGTCCGAGATCTCACTAAGGTGGAAAACACTTTTGAGGATTCAGACTTGTCAGCATTTTTAACCTTTTGGAGGTCCGAGAGGCTGAAAAGGCCAAATCTCCAAAATGACACTTGGACTCCCAACCCAACCTGGTTTTCAGCCTTTCAAAGGCTGAAAACCTGTGACAAAGGTTGCGACCAAAATAAAACAAAACCCTAACACAGAAAAATAGAAAGAAATAAACCTGACCTGACAAGGAGGGACTTCCCTCCTAAACATTGAAGGCGCTAAAGGCCCTACAAGACCAGGGGAGAGGGAATTCTACACGCCCTAGGCTAAACAAGCACCAGGAATGAAAAACCCTAAAACTAAACCAAGAAGAGGGAAAAAAATATGAGACATTGAAGAAGGAACCTACATTGAAGGAGCTAGGAGTGGGGGAGGATGACACAATAGAGCTTGGAGGTGTGGGGCGATCAGTTTCAAGGATCAGGGGTGAAAATGGCGAAGTCACAAGCTCTCAAGAAGTTGGAGTCAAAAAAGGTGAAGTGACTCAGATTAGGGCCTTTTAGGCAATTTATAACCCGCGGGGCTTATGTCACCACTTTCGGTGTTTTAGGGTCTAAAACACCGAAAGTTAGGAGGTAGACAGCTTCATCCTTTCGGTGTTTTCAGAGGCTGAAACATTGAAAGGGCCCACTTTTGGCCTTTCGGCCATTTCATTATTTCAGAGTACTATGGTCCTTCGAAAGGCTGAAAGGGCCGAAAGGCTGAAAAAGGTGTCATTTTTTGTTTTATCATGCTGACACCCTTTCTTCTAAGATTAATCAAGTGAGGACTCAAGGGGGCAGACAAGACTGAAAGACAAAAGACAAAAAAAAGGGGGGTCGCCATGGTTAGAGGACCAAAAAATGGGGTGTGTGTTGTGGACCCACAACAAATAGCCCCAAAAAAAGAAGGAATGACCAAGGCATTTCTTTATCATCATTACTCTTTCAGGATGTAGCTTTGAAGTAGAACAAGGCCAAGAGGTATTAGTGTGGACAAATCTTTCAATGCCCTCCAATTCAAGGATTTCTGCTGGCTTCCCAGTGTGTGTTCATGTGTATTCATTCCTTGACCTTTGATTGTGGTAACCTGAATATTTGCTAGCTGTTCCTAACCTTCGCCAAGTAGACTAGTGTTTCTCGAAAAAAGCTTTATTGCCAGTCAGACATTCATAGCCAATCAATTTTTTCCCCAAATCCCAAGTATAACCTTTCTCTACTACCAGTCGGGTTTTCATAGCCCCGATAGAGGTTGTCATAGTCACCCAAGTCCGTTCTGTATGCTAGGCTGTAGCTTTCTTGCTTTTGAGAGTTCTGTCTTTTGGATAGTTATTTTATTTCTTCCTTGCACTTTTTGAAATGTATCAAGCCCTCGATGTTCATATAATCCATGTGTTCAAGTCCATAACAATGAAATTCACTTTTCACATTAAATCTGATCTGAGCAATGATTAGGCTGTGCCACCCAGATCTCACACTTGTGGCCTCTTTGGGAGACTTTTCTTCTTCATGTGCTTTTTTTCCTCTCTCTTCAGTTATTTCATTTTTTCTATAGACCAGTTAGTATGGAGACATTCCCAGGTCATTTTTGATCCTTACGCGATCAGTCCACAAAGCGTATTTCAGTTGTGTGTGCAAATCCATGGGGTTGTCATCCAGGAGGTGTTTGATCACTATTGTTAAGTTCTTGTTTGTAGACTCTGCTATGTCATTGCCTTGCATATAATAATTTGAAGAGAACTTGAGGATTACCTATTTTTCAAAGGCCCATTGTGTGAGTGAGGCAGAAGAAAAAAAGGGAGCATTGTCACATACTAGATAAAATGGCATCCCAAACCTGGTTATGATGTGCTCCTCGAAGAGTTTGGTCACAACCTCTGTAGTACAATTATTTAGTGCCTAAGACTCCATCTAGTGTGTGTTGTATTTGGTAGCTATCAAAATTATCTTGTGTCCTCCAGACGAAGGGGGTTAATTACTCCAACAAAATCTAAGCCCCATTGGGAAAATGGGCATACCTTGTATACTGGTTGTAAGGGAATTGTAGGATTTCTCTCTCGAGTTGCGCTAGTTTGGCAAGTGTGGCAAGATATCACATGTTCTCTAGTGTCCTTGAATATTGTAGGTCAAAAATATCTTACCCTTAAGATTTGGTGAGCAGTTGCATTATCTGAACCATGTCCCATTCCGTATTTGTCATAGAAATTTTCTAGGATTTTCTTTGCCTCGAGTCTATCCAAGCAACTTAGGTATAGAACCTCATAATTGTGTTTATATAGTTTTTCATTCTTCAACATGTATGAGATGCTTTTGATTCTCAAGGCTCTTCTCTGGGAACCACTCATCTCCTCTGGGAAATGGTTTTGCAATATATAGTACACTATGTCTTGATACCATACATCATTGATCACACCTTGATCTGTGTAGGTTTGGCAGACCAGACCCTCTTCAACCTCAAAGATCAGCTCCATAAGGCCTTGGCCCCTTACTAGTTTCATTGGTTGTATTTCAAGGTCAAACTCTTGGAGGATAGCCATCCATTTTCCTCTCTATTTTCCCTGCTCATTCTGCATCAAAAGGGACTTTACGGCTGCGTCTGGAACTATCCCAAAGACTTTACTTCTCAAGATGTAATGTCTAAACTTTTTCACTTCTTTGACAAGAGAAAATGACTATTTATCTAGGTTTGGGTACCTAAGCTCAACATCTTTGAAAGGGAAACTCATGAAAGCTATGTGTCTCTCGTCTTCACTATTCTTCTTCTATGTGAGGATGCCTGCGCATGAGTGGTCAGATGCAAAAGAGTAAATCTTGAAAGGGATAGTGTAGTCTAGGCTGACAAGGACCGGTGCCGTAGTGATGACATTTTTAATCTCCTCAAAGGATTTATTTTCTAGGAGATCCCATTCAATCTTGGCATCTTTCTTGAGCATGTCGTTCAATGGTTTTACTATCTCTACAAAACCACTAATGAACTTCCTTACAAATTTGATCTTCCCAAAGAAAGATTTTAGTTATCTATGGCTATGCGGTGGCGTCAACTTTAGAATGGCCTCTACCCTTTTAGGGTCTATGGATATCCCCTTTTCAGAGATGATATGCCCAAAGAGGTTGCCTTCAGTCACCCCAAATGTGCATTTCTTGGGGTTGAGGGAAATCCCAAATTCCCTACATCTTTGAAGGCATTTTTTGAGATCATTTAAGTGGTCAACTCTTTATTTTGAGAAGAATGTGAGATCATCCATGTAGATGATAATGTGCCTCCCAACTAGTCCTTTGAAAGCTATGTCCATCACCCTCTGAAAAGTGGCCCTAATGTTAATCAGTCTGAAAGGCATCCAATGGTAGGTGAAGGTTCCCCATTTAGTTGTGAATGTTGTTTTTAGCCTGTCCTCTTCCTGCACCATCCCCTGGTTGTAACCTGAGTAACCATCTATAAATGACATCATTTGAGACCAATTGACCTTTTGCAGTACTTCATCGAGAGATAGGCTCAGGTAATTATCCTTTTGAGAAGATTTGTTAAGGTTCCAAAAATTGATGCATAATCTAATCTCTTAAGTTTTCTTTCTCACCAGTACCAGGTTTGCAGCCCAAGTGGAATGCCAAATTGGAAAGATGATTCTGGCATCGAGTAACTTCTGAACTTCCTTTTGGATCAAGGGTTCCATAGTAGGGTTCACGGGCCTTTGTCATTTCTTGAAAGGCTTGGAGTCCGATTTTAGAGGGATGTTGTACACTATGACTTAGGTGTCATATGTCTTCAATTCTTCATAGCTCCATGCTATGACATGTCAATATTTAGTGAGGAGCTAGACCATTTTCTCCTTTTCTTCTTCAGTTCCCACCTTTCCAATGTGGACCTCTCTAGGTTTCTCTTCTGTGCCAAGGTTGTATGTATCAAATTCTTTACCATCAGGTGTTACATCTGGGTGTCTCCTTACTACATTCTTGTTGCTATCAATAATCCTGTCTAGTTCTAGCATCCCTTTTGGTATGGTGTTGGTCCCCAAATTTATGAAACCTTGATCATCAGGATCTTTGGGTTCAACTGCTTCTTCACCTTCCTTTTCCTTGTCTATGATCTATTTTTCAAACACACTGGCACACATGATAAACTCCAAGATGTGCTGATCATCTTGGAAGACTTCAAAATTAGTGACGTTGTTTGGAATGGCCAGGGCCGCAACAAGTTCAAATGAGAATTTCTTTAGCTTGGATTTCTCCATTGGATGTAATGAACTGGCCGATATGGCTAGGGTGTCAGCGACAACCATTCTTTCTTCTTGGGATGGTTTTGATGTCGTAAGTGTCAAAATCATTGATCAGGTCCCATGCTCTATTTTGGTAGGCTGAGAGCCTCTTATCATTGCAAGTATACTAATGACGGATCTGCTTGACGACCAATTGTGAGTCCCCTTCCACCGTCAGGATTTTAATTCCCTTTTCATAGGCCAGGAGAAGCCCGTAGAGTAGCGCTTCATATTCTGCAACATTGTTAGTGCATAGAAATTATAACCTATAGGCGGCATAAAAAGACTTACCTCTTGGGTTTATCAATTCAATCCCCACTCTTGCTCCCTGTTTACATTTGGAACCATTGAAGCATAATTTCCATATTTGGGATTGCTTGGCAAGGTTAGAATTGGCTGATTTTCTCTTGGGAGAGCCCTTGGTTTTGAGTTTCCTCCCCTTTTCTCCATCACTATCAGAAGAGGTTGATTCTCCTGCATTTTGGGTATGTCTAGGTTTGGGGGTTTCAGTACTTTCATCGCCTTCGTCTTCTTGCATTCCTTTGTAAGTGGGGAATGCTCTATCATTAAAGATACTCCAGTCACTAAGTATGTTTAAAGAAGGACTTTTGTTATCAGAATCCTACCCACTATACTAGTTTTGATGTGAAGTTTTTGTAGGGACTGGGCTATCTATCTCTGGCAGGGTGTTACTCTTGTCCTCAATCTCGAAGATGTCCTCTTTTATTGTCAGGGTTTTCGATAGCTTACTTGATAAGGTGATCTGGGTCAATACCCATGATAATGCGTCCTAGGAATTGGGACATGTGAACTCATAATGGCTAGCCCAGTGTAGTCAGCAGTATCCTGGTAGTAGAAAAATATTAGGGTTTGTGTCTTGTCCTAGATGTCGTAAACTCGTTGTCATGTTGTTGATGAAAATTTGAAAGATATTGTCACCAATATTTAACTCAAGGAGACCTTGGATGGGACTAAGGTTTGATTCTTTGCCTTCTTGGATTTGGAACATGAGGATGTCATCCATTCGGTAGGTGCCCAGATAAGTTTAGGTGAATAGAACTTCATTCTGGGCATTGTACTCAGTGATCATTATTTTTAGTTTAGGCTCTGTGTCTATCTTGATTTGGTTGTTCAAACCTTTGCATGGTATCCATTACTAGGTGAAATCTATGTAAATCCACCCTCTCAAGCACTTAGTCCATTCTTGACTTAATAGCATCCCATAAGTTTCAGGTATGTCCACTATATGCACATCAATGCATTCTTGTATTTTGGGATCTGCAACCAATTGAATGTGTACATCTTTGAGCACCCCAATCACCTTGACCTTGGTTTTATCCAATTGTATGACCACTTAGTTTGTTAATTGGGGCACCATCCCTAACTTCTAGCAAATTTACAGGGGCATGACATTGCACGAAGCTCCTAAATCAATTAGGTAGTTGTGTAGGTTCCTTCCAAACATGTGTAAACTGAGTAAGAATGGTGGTACCTCCATCCTATCTTTGAACATTGCAGGGAAAGCCTCAGATGTGTTGATACTAGATGTAGGTGTCTTTGTATTGTTGGTTGATGAGCTAGGATTTGAGTGGTATAGAGATCTTAGAAGGGCCTCCTTTTGAGATGGGCAACCTTGCTGTAATTTAAACATAGATATGTTTGCTTTAGTTTTCTTCAGTTCATCAACCATGCTATATTTATCACTTGACCAGGCCAAACCTATGTAGCCAGCATATGTAGTTGCTGTAGGGGGTGTGGGACCATTCAGGCCTTGAGGAGGCATGGGATTGTTACTAGCCTGAGGATTTGGTGAGGTTGGTTGTTTGTTTGGGGGAATACTGTCGGTGAGAGGTTCATTTCTGCTCCAAAGGTTATATGAGTTTCATTGATCATTCTTGAAGGCATGTACTTCTAAATATTCAGGCTCATTTTCCCTCTGGAAGGGAAACACAAACTCATCTTCTCCTGCAAAAGCATCTGAGCCTTCCTCTTTTCTAGACTCATAGGAATCAAACACCATAGCATTAAATTGCACCGAGGGCTCCTCTGGATTTTGGATGTAATGATCACAGGAGTTGTTTCCATATCCATCATTTCCTTGGCATGAATTTGGAGCCCTGAAATTTTTTTCCTCTGAAGCCTCATAGGTGTTGGCATTGTCTGTCGGGATGCTGCTATTGTTAGGCCTGGTGTTCCATGGCCTATTTGGCCTTTGCTACCCAAATGGTTTCTCTTGCGTGTTCTTTTTGTTGTAAATATTGAAATTCTAGTTTGGATTTTGAGGCTATGTATTTGGACCAGCAGTTGTTCATTGATATCCAACTTGATTTTGGGATGGATTTAACTTCATCTAGGTGAGCTCGTTGGTGAGTTGTGATAAGATCTTCTTCACGGCATCCAGTTCGGAGGCCATGATAGTATCAAGCTCTGCTTGGGGTATAACTCTCTGCTCCACAAATGCTATTTTGTGAGCCTCATAACCTAAATAAGTAATAGATGGGGGTACAGATGCAAATGGTTGCGCCAGAATGGGATTCAACATAGGTGTGTGAGTGGTCAAAGCTTGATTGCTTGTTGTAAATGGATGTGGGACAACAGGGTTATTCATGGTAGGCACTGCTGCATAACTTCCTTCTTATGGGTCCATCTGTTGGGTGAATGTGATGGCTTCATTGTACACTTTTTCTATCGTGTCTCTATCAACTGGGGGAAGCCTCCTTAGAAAGATTGAGGTGAAAGGATCCAAAGCCTTCAAGTAAACTTAAGTAAACTTGTATGAAAGCCTCATTTGGTATGGTATAAGGAGCTTCCAACTTTGGATGGATTTTTTGAAAATGATGATTGAACATAGCGATGGGTTCCTTAGGATCTTTCCTCGTTGTGATGAACTGGTGATGTGTTGTGGTGAGATCCACATACAACTTGAATTTGTTGAGGAATTTGGTTTCAAATTTGTTCCATGTAGAGATAGACCCTCGTGGTAAATTCAGGTACCAATTGTATGCAAACTCTCCAAAAGTGTATGGGAATAGACAACAAACAACATCTTGGTGGGAAATCTCTTTATGGCTACAAATTTCCTTGAAGGCATGGATGTGTTCTTCTATTGTCCTTGATTCACCATATATGAATCGGGTGCAAAAATTTGTTGTATTTTTGGGTAACTCATGGAGCTTCCCAACAAAATTTAGAGGTGAGATGGTTGCATTGGCGAAAAAGGCCATCAGATGTGGTTGTTGCAAATTCTGATTTTGTACTATGGCTGCGATGACAGTTGGGGCAGCGATATGTGATTGTTTTCCAAGAGAATTATAAGAATCAGCAAGGTGGTGAGAATATTTCTCTTTGGTCTTTCCTTTGTTGCTGTGAGCTCTACGATGGTGGGTGAGTTCAAGGAACTTGCCTCTCTTTGAAGATGATCTAAGAACTCACTCAAATCTCTCTTGAGAGAAGATCCAATGTTATCCATCTTTTGAGTCTTGAGGCCCTCCTTCTAGTGCCACTTTTGTTGACCATTATTTTTACACAAGCCAACTTGCTAGGATCTTGAGATTTGATTTCCTCTCTTGAAAGAATAATAGGTTATTCCCAAGGTTCTTTGGGGTTGGGTCACAACCTAATTGGTTACTCAGTTGAAGATAACTGTGAATGTTCATGAGGAGGCCTTTTCTAGTTCATTCAAGACATCAAATTGCAAAACACTTTAGTTCTCTTTTGGTATTTTCTGTTTTAACAAATATGGGTTTTGTAAATAAAATGCAATTTTGTATTTTCAAGATGTGGATTTAAAGAGAGGATAGAATAACGAGAATTAAACAAATTAATGAAAATGAAATCCTATAGACATAAGTTGTTGTAAACTCTTCCTTGCGAATTGAATGATGGGGAGATTTGGAACAAACCCATGAAGTACAAATCAGACAAAGTCACAATTCACTACCCCACAGATGCAAGTGTTTGGAGAGAAGGTACATTCACTCGTATGAGATATTCAAAACTAATCAAATTGTGAAGCCACCAAGATGTGTGCACCCATGACATAGATTTATCATTAAGCCCAAAGATGATCTCTTCCACACATTTGTCACAGCAAGGTAAAGAAAAGAACAACAAACTCCAACTAAAGAAAAGCAAATTTGAAACACAATAAACAAGAGGCTCTCTGAAAATAATGAATAATGCAAGCATACATCCAATAATTTCACATAGGTAGAAGCAATTCATCCACCATGAATGAAGCACCAAATGTATGTCTTTATTGTATTAAGAATCTGACCCTTTGACATTGATTTGTGATTACAATATATAGAGTTTTATCCACATCTCTAAATTCTCAATTTAGGGCATTAGAGAGGAAAATAAATTAAACTAAAACTTTGCTGAAAGGGAAACTACACTTAACTGAAACTAGATAACTTACATGGATTCTTGAATCCATTTTTAATCAGTCTACCCATACAAAAAGGGTCAGACTCTCCAAGAAGGTAAGAGAAAAGGAGGGTTTCTTTTGGAAACTTGGAGTCTTCTTCTTGTTTCTTGGATTTTTCCTTGGATTCTTCATTTGGAGGCTCTTCTGGTAGTGGAGACTAGTAAGAGACCCTTAGTCACTTCAAAATGAACTCAAGTTAACCATCATTCTGATCTAGAGTTCAAATGGTGTGCGAAAAATGTGATCTCACTGGAAACACCCATATTTTCAGACCCCAAACCCAACTCCAAAACTTTTAATGCCACAAACTTCTTAACTGTTAAACAACCAAAATTCTGGTCTAAAGTTTGAATTTGTTGAAGGCCAAAAAGGCCAAAATATTTGGAAGACCGAAAATGCCAAAAACCTGGAAGGCCGAAAGACCAAAAAACTATCCTACTTGCAGGGCCAAAAGGATGAATGACTGGAATTTGCATGTCCCGAAAGGCTGAAACACCGATACTTGCCTTTGGGAATTCTATTAAGTGTCAAAGATTTCTTCTTCAAAATGCTTAGTGATTGAAGGGGTCAATCTGGGAAGACTTCTGGGCATGCAGCCCGGAGCCTCTGTATGACCTCCTAAAGTTCCTCATAGTTTATATTCTTTCTTTTCACCTTGTTGGCCTTTCATTCTTTCTTTTCTTTGAAGGTATTTAGCTTGAAAGAAAAGAACTAGATATCCTCTACATGTTTTTCCATCCTCTTCATCTCTTCTTTTGAAAAGAATAATTGTTTCAAGGCTTCTTTAGTCCCTACACTTTCCATAATGTCCCTGAATTGTTGGACCACTTCTCTAGATGGCCATAAGATATGCTTAGCTTTGTCCTGGTACAAATCAAGGTCGATCCCTATGAAGAAAATATCTATTTCTTCCACCCATTCCTGGACTTCTTTATGCTTCTCCAATATGGAGGCTTGACATTTTTCATAAACACTAATTATCTTGATTATGCGCTTGATCCAAGTCTCAAAATTGTCTAGCTCCTCACCCTCATATATCTTTACCATAATTTGGAAGTTTTGTTTCTTAATGATCAACAAATCTTGGAGAGTGGCTCGCCATTTGCTTGTCTCAGACTCCAGGCCACCCTCATTTTTCATAAAATCAATCAAATTTGTAGCTTCTATTAGAATAACCCTATAAGGTTTGAATACCCATTTGATGGAACCTTCCCTGTACTTCTCAAGATCTTCCTTCCAATCTGAATTTTCTTTAATGAAATATGGTGTTAACCCTACCGACAAGTCTAGGGTGTTTCTCTTATCTAACACTACCTGTAATGAGGCCTGTGGGTAGATGGGGTCAATAGGACCAACCATTTTGTGAATGAACTTCTTCAAGGCTTCATTCTATTCTGTCAAGGTTTTTATGGTCTCTTCATCCTTACTCATGAAGTCCAGAGCATCTTTAAGCCCTAAGGATGCTAGTGTCTTACTCCCTTCCCTGGTGGGTTCCCCCAAAACTACCTCCTCAAATATGAGGTGGTAGCAGATGGAACTATAACTTGTGCCTTCCAGCACCCCCTTGTGTCTTGAGTGACATAAGACATTTTCCACATTGGTAATATGATCTTTTTTTGATGAAAATCTTGCCCTAAGGATGCTATATCTATATTTTCCCCTTCATCCTCATCTGTAGAAGTTCTTTTCCTTAACTGGATTTCTTTAGTAAACCATGTAGCCTTACTAAATGCGGTGACCGGCTTATATGGGGTAACCTGAATAACTGAATCCAAATTTTGGGACCCTGGAGCTACCTCTTTATCTGGCCCTACTTCATGTTCCTTTCTCTATTACTCTTCATTTATTTCTCCTCGATGTTCTTATTCTTTTTCCCTTTCCTCTTCTACCTTGTCTTCTTCTTCCATTTCCTCATCTTGTCTTTCCTAGCCTTTGTCTTCATCTCCTGATGAGGTAACCAACTCTTCGGTATTGAGACCAGTCATGACCTTCAATGTGGTTTCAAAAGGTGACACAGACTCTATGGTTATTGATCCTCTAAGGGTCAGGATGTGGCAAGGCAAAGGGATTGATGATGGTGGAGTAGGTGTTAGGAGATTTGGAATTAGAAGTGGAAGAGCAGTTGGTGGAGTTTGGAGAAATGGTGGTGGAGTAGGAATAGGAGGTGGAATAGTAGTTGGTGGAGCACGAATGTGAGGGGTCATTGTAACAATAATGGTCTTTGTTGTGGGCTCATTTATGGTCACCTCTTGGGAAATTGGGGACTCTTGATTCTCGAGCCCTTGATCTCTTTTAGAGATCTCTCCCATAATAAGTATATTTGGGTTTGGATTTGTAAATTGAGAGGGATGTGGAGTTAGGGTTACCTATGGTTAAAAAAGAGGACCACCTACCTCATACCCAGTTGCAGAACCTGGCATGTCTTGGCCTTGATCCGAGAAACCTTCTAGACCCTCAAAGTATGACATTTGGAACTCATCTGATCCTAGAGCATCCAAGGGGTTATCTTACTCTTAAGGATCCTCTTGGTGGTCCCTACTAGTCTCCTTTTCTCTCCTTTTCAAAGACCATGTCCTTTTGATTAGAGGGACCTCTCCCTCTTCCTTTTCTTGCCGGTCCTCTTGTACAGTTTCTAATTGTGGGGACACATAAGATTTCTTCTTCTTATATGTCTTCTTTCCCTTTCCAGTGGTAGGGGAAGATTGTCCAGAAGTGGAGGGTCCTTCATCTAGTGAAACCTATGCTGGCCCCATGGGAGGATCTATTTTCCCAGTCATTCTTGTCTTAGGAGCCTGGAGCCTTAGGTTTAACCCATACTCCACTGCATATTCATAGTCGTATACCATGCTTGGGTTCTATGGTGGTGCCTTCTTGTATTACGACACTATACTTTTCTCTCCGTGCTATTTATCTTCTTTCTTGGGTGGATCCATCAACATTTTCATAGGTATTGGGTTCATCTTGTAGGGCCTCTTAATCCATTCCTCCATTGTTCTCATCACATGCCTTTCCTAGAAATCAATATCATCATTTTCATCCTTATCAACCTCTGCATTCATGATGGGCCTGTCATATATCTTGTCATCTGTGTAAATGGCCTCCAAGACTTTATCAGAATCATGCTCCCAAACTTTTTGGGGAATAGGAGTCTTTATGACTTCCTTTGCCAAGGTAAGAGTCATTCTACAATAATCCTAGATTCTGAGCTCATGATCATCTACATAGTTCATCTAGTGATCCTCCAAGTGTGGTGTGTGAATGTAGAACTTGCTAATAATGTGGCTGTAAGTGCCTATAGGGTCAAAATGAGGCCGCACTATCTTGTAAATTTGTATGGGAAAGTAATCCCATTAAAAGGCCAGAGATTTACAGACCTTCATATCTTGTAGGGTATATCGTCCCAGTGAGATGGGAAAATCCCAACAGTGCTTCTTCTTGTGCTTTATGTGTTCATATGCATCTGTGAGTTGTCAGGCCATCTCCAAAATGATTATCTAGTTAGATGGATATCTGGGCAACTTCTTTGGTTTCAAAGTTGATCCCGCTATCCAAATGTAAGTGAAGGTTCTAAATTGTATGTAATATGCCCCTATGGACCTCACCTTGGCAGCTGCTTCTTCTGACATCCTTTTTGCAAAATCATCCTTAATGGATCAGATGATTGAAAAAATGAAGGCGTCATTGACTATCCTGTAGTCTGGGCAGTCCTCTGACATTTTTTCCCTTTTCTGTAATTGGGGTTACACGATGTGAGGACATGCATTGGGATCATTTAGGTTTCTCCTCTTGATAAGTCCTGGGTAATCCGCCCGTGCTGCCAATAGGTACACCATGTAGGTAGTCATATAAAACTTGGGGTTGTGTTTCACTGCCACCAGCTATTCATCCAACTTGTCACTGATGATGGTCCACCAATCAAGCCTCGCCATGCAGCCTTTGATTCTTTCTATCAGGAGAATCATCCAATTCTCTAGTTGGGATGATTGTGGTAACCCATATACTCAGCTTAGCATTGTTATGGCTGGCTTGATATCATCTTTCATGTATCCCCTCCTTAATTCTATCTTGTCCATCATATTTTTGGGGAGAGGTTGTTCGAGGAATTTGTTATTGACTATCTCATAGGATTCTTCCCCTTTGTTCCTAAACTACAACTTTCCCTTCTCTATGAAAAGTCATAGAACTTGTTTATACCTTTGTAGAGGTGGAAAACATCCTCTATGACATCTAGCCCAATATCCAATACTACTTGGCTCTCTGTATTCTGAACCACCCTTTTGTCGGAGTCATAATGGTTCACCAAGGTCATGATCAGTAATGTCACAGCCACCGGGTGGGCTTCCGCGTTAACTAGTCCTACTAATACCAGTGAGGTACAATCTTTTGATCTCCCAACTAGTTGGGCACACCTTGTAAGGAAGTCATCCCAATCTACATTCTTGATATCAGTATCAGTGATTTCAATATGTTTTTTTCCAATTTTAGAAGGGGGAGTATTCCCCTTGTATAGGTACTTAATGGGAGACGTAGTCTTATTCTTAGGCATTCCTGTAATGAAACATGCAAATATCAGTATTTAATTTGAACAAAAATTGAAAGAAAGTTGACTAATCTAAGAAAATAGAGGGAAAAAGTCTCTAAGTACCTAGGAATGCAGATTTTCACACTTTCAGCCCTTTCAGGGTTTTAGGCGCTAAAAATAGGTTTGGAGGCCAAAAAGGGTGAAAGTGTGAAAAGCCACTATTGAAGAGCGAGCTTTGTCAGACTTTTTGGCATCCAAAAGTCCAGAGGTTTTTGTGGACGTCAAAAATCCAAACAAGTTTACAAACTCTGAAAGTCTGAGATCTCATTGGGTGGACAACACTTTGGGGGATTTGTACTTGTCAGCATTTTGAATCTTTCAGAGGTCTAAGAGGCCAAAAAGGCCGAATCTCTAAAATGACACTTGGACTTTGAATCTGACCTAGTTTTAGGACTTTCGAGGGTCAAAAACCTGTGACAAAGGTCACGACTGAAAGAAAACAAAACCCTAACATAGAAAACTAGAAAGAAACAGACCCGACCTGACAAGGAGGGACTTCCCTGCTAAACATTGAAGGTGCCAAAGGCTCTAAGAGACCAAGGGAGAGTGAAGTCTGCAAGCCCTAGGATTGACAAGAACCAGGAATGAAAAACCCTAAAAATAAACCAAGAAGAGGGAAAAAACTATGAGACAATGAAGAAGGAACCTACCTTGAAGGAGCTAGGAGCGGGGGAGGATGACACAATGGAGCTTGGAGGTGCAGGGTGATCTGTCTCAAGGATCGGGGGAAAAAATAGTGAAGTCACGAGCTCTTGAGAAGTTGGAGTCAAAAAAGGTGAAGTGACTCAAATTAGGGCCTTTTTGGCAATTTATATCCCATGGGGCTTACATCAGCACTATCAGTGTTTCAGGGTCTGAAACACCAAAAGTCAAGAGGTAGACACCTTCGGCCTTTCAGTGTTTTTAGAGGCTAAAACACCGAAAGGGATAACTTTCAGCCTTTTGGCCATTTTGGTATTTCAGAGTACTATGGTTCTTCGAAAGGCCGAAAGGGCCTAAAGGCCAAAAAAAGTGTCTTCTTTTTTTTTATCACGCTGACACCCTTTCTTCTAAGACTAACTGGGCGAGGACTCAAGGGGGAAGACAAGACCGAAAGCCAAAAGACAAAAAAAAAGGGGGCTCCCTATGGTTAGAGGACCAAAAAATGGGGTGTGTGTTGTGGACCCACAATAAGTAACCCAGACAAAAGGAGGAATGACCAAGGCATTTCTTTATCATCATTACTCTTTCAGGCTGTAGCTTTGCAGTAGAATAAGGCCAAGAGGTGTTGGTTTTGACAAATCTTTCAATGACCTCCAATATGAGGTTTTCCACTAGTTTCCCAGTGTGTGTTCATGTGTATTCATTCCTTGACCTTTGATTGTGGTAACCAAAACATTTGCCAGGTGCTCCTGACCTTTGCCAAGTAGACCAGGGTTTCTCAGAAAGAGCTTTGCTGCCAGTTAGGCATTCATAGCCCTGAAATTTTTTTCACCAAATCCCAAGTATAACCTTTCTCTACTGCTAGTTAGGTGCTCATATCTCTGGTAGAGGTTGTCATAGTCACCCAAGTACGTTCTGTCTACTAGGCTATAGCTTTCTTGCTTTTGAGAGTTCTGTCTTTTGGACAGTTATTTTGTTTCTTCCGTGTGCTTTTTGAAATGTATCAAGCCTTGAATGTTCATGTACTACATGTGTTTAGGTCCATAACAATGAAATTCTCTTTTCATATTAAATTTGATTTGAGCAACGATTAGGCTGTGCCACCCGGATCTCACACTTGTGGCCTCTTTGGGACACTTTTCTTTTTTGTGTGCTTTTCTTCCTCTCTCTTCAGTTATTTCCTTTTTTCTATTGCCTTTGCATTCATTCAGACTTGGGTTCTAGGATCGGTGGGTACCCAATTCTACACACTAGTGCTGGTCACAACTGACAAACGCTCAAGAAGCCATTGCTCTCGAGTGTTTCTTTTAATTTTGTTTCATGATTAGGATGATCAAGTTTTGAACGTCTTTTTGTCCATCACTGATAGATGTCACCACTTTGCCTTTTGGACAATGTTCTTTGTGTTGCACATCTCTTTGGATAAATTGACTAAGAAATACCTTTGCTCTAATCTATAGACTACCTTGGAGTGGATCCAAGAACATACTGACCCAAAAAAAATAAACAAGCCCTGAAAAAAGAAAGGAAGAAAGGACTGATGATGAGGGCGATGAAAGAAAAAGGGAAAAAAAAAAGGAAAGAAAAGAAAAGAACCAAAATGAGGGGACTATGGTACAAGGGATGGAAGGCAATCCTGCTTAGGATCCAAAGTAGTGTTTGAGGAATTTTCCATTGACTTGCAATGGGTTCAACTCTCTATTCAAAGTGTTGATCCTAAAAACGTTTTCCCCAAGGATCTCTGATATCTAATAAAGGCCTGTCCACAATCTTTGGAACTTGGTGTGGCTGCCCAACTTTTCTTTTGGCTTATCCCACATGAGGACAACATCAGAGATCCTTAAGTATTTAATGGTAGCTCTCTTGTCGAACCACCTCTTGAATATGGCTTGATACTTTGATACATGCTCAAAAGCCAATGTTTGTTTCTCCTCTAGGTTAAGGAGATTCATGAGCCTAACTTGTACTCGATCTTCTCCTCCCACATATTGGTCCATGAATCTCAGGACTGGTATTTTTAAGTTCATAGGGAAGACTAGTTGTAAGCCATAGACCAGTTGGTATGGAGATGTCCCCAAGGAATTTTTGATCCTTACTTGATCAGTCCACAAAGCATATTTTAGTTGCGTGTGCCAATCCCTGGGGTTGTCATCGAGGAGGTGTTTGATCACTGTTGTTAATTTATTATTTGTAGACTCTGCTATGCCATTTCCTTGTGGATAATAATTTGAAGAGAACTTGAGGATTACCTAGTTTTCAAAGGCCCATTGTGTGAGCGAGGTAGAAGAAAAAGAGGGAGCATTGTCACATACCAGATAAAATGGCATCCCAATCCTGGTTATGATGTGCTCCTCAAAGAATATGTTCACAACCTCTGTAGTACAATTCTTCAGTGCTTGAGCCTCTATCCAGTGTGTGTAGTAGTCAGTAGCTATCAAAATGAACTTGTGTCCTACAGACGAAGAGGGGTTAATCACTCCCACAAAATCTAAGCCCCATTGGGCAAATGAACGTACCTCATATACTGGTTGTAAGGGCATTGCATGATTCTCTCTCGAGTTTCACTGGTTTGGCAAGTGTGGCAAGATCTCACATGTTCACTGGTGTCCCTAAATATTGTAGGCCAAAAATATCCTACCCTTAAGATTTGCTGAGCAGTTGCATCAGCTGACTCATGTCCTGTTCCATATTTGTCATGGAAATATTCTAGGATTTTCTTTTCCTTGAGTCTATCCAAGCACGTTAGGTATAGACCCTCATAATTGCGTTTATATAATTGTCCATTCTTCAACATGTAGGAGCTTCTTTTTATTCTCAAGGCTATTCTCTAGGAACCACTCATCTCGTCTGGGCAACAATTTTGCAACAGATAGTACACTATGTCTTGATACCATACATCACTGATCATGCCTTGATTTGTGTAGGTTTGGCAGACCAGGCCTTCTTCAACCTTAGAGATCAGCTTTGTAAGGCCTTGGCCCCTTACTAATTTCATTTGTTGGATTTCAAGGTCAAAATTTTGGAGGATAGCCATCCATTTTCCTCTCCACTCTCCCATATCATTCTGCATCAAAAGGGACTTTACAGCTACGTCTGGAACTATCCCAATGACTTTACTTCTCAAGATGTAATGTCTAAACTTTTTCACCACTTTGATGAGAGAAAATGACTATTTATCTAGGTTTGGGTACCTAATCTCAACATATTTTAAAGGGAAACTCATTAAAGCTATGGGTCTCTCATCTTCACTGTTCTTCTTCTGTGTGAGGATGCCTATGCATGAGTGCTCAGATGAAAAAGAGTAAATCTTGAAAGGGATAGTGTAGTCCGGGATGACTAGGACTGGTGTCATAGTGATGGAATTTTTAATCTCCTCAAAGGATTTCTTGGCCTGGAGAGCCCATTCAATCTTGGCATCTTTCTTGAGCATGTCATTCAACAGTTTTACTATCTCTACGAAACCACTAATGAACTTCCTTACGAATTTGATCTTCCCAAAGAAAGATTTCAGTTCTCTGCGGCTATGCAGTGGATTCAATTTTAGAATGGCCTCTACCCTTTTTTGGTCTATGGATATCCCATTTTCATAGATGATATTCCTTAAGAGCTTGCCTTCAGTCACCCCAAACACGCATTTCTTGGGGTTGAGGGAAATCCCAAATTCCCTGCATCTTTGAAGGCTTTTTTTGAGATCATTTAAGTCGTTAGCTCTTTGTTTTGAGAATACTGTGAGATCATCCATGTAGATGATAATTCACCTTCCAACTATTCCTTTGAAAGCTATGTCCATCACCCTCTAAAAAGTGGCCCCAACGTTAATCAGTTTGAAAGGCATCCGATGGTAGGCGAAGGTTCCCCATTTAGTTGTGAATGTCATTTGCAGCTTGTCCTCTTCCAGCACCATCACCTGGTTGTAACCTAAGTAACCATCGATAAATTAAATCATTTGAGACCCATTGACCTTTTTCAGTACTTCATCGAGAGATGGGAGTGGGTAATTGTCCTTTTGAGAAGATTTGTTAAGGTTCCAAAAATCCACGCACAATCTGATCTCTCTAGTTTTCTTTATCACGGGTACTAGGTTTGTGACCCAAGTGGAATTCCAAATTAGAAATATGATTCTTGCATAGAGTAACTTCTAAAATTCCTTTTGGATCAAGGGTTCCATAGTAGGGTTCACGGGCCTTTGTCATTGGCTGAAAGTCTTGGAGTCTGGTTTTAGAGGGATGTTGTGCACTATGACTCAGGTGTCATATGTCTTCAATTCTTCATAGCTCCATGCTATGATGTCTCAATATTCAGTGAGGAGCTGGACCATTTTCTCCTTTTCTTCTTTGGTTCCCACCTTTCTGATGTGGACCTCTCTAGGTTCCTCTTCCATGCTAAGGTTGTATGTATCACATTCTTTACCATCAGGTGTTACTTCTTGGCATCTCCTTACTGCAGTCTTGTCGCTGTCAAAAACCTCTCTAGTTCTACCATTCCTTTGGGTATGGCATTGGTCCTTAGATTTATGATAACTTGATCATAAAAATATTTGGGTTCAACTACTTCTTCACCTTCCTTTTCCTCGTCTACGATCTATTTTTTGAACACATCGACACACATGATAAAATCCAAGATGTGTTGATCATCTTGGAAGAC
Source organism: Thuja plicata (assembly GCA_018584345.1). Taxonomy (NCBI): domain Eukaryota; kingdom Viridiplantae; phylum Streptophyta; class Pinopsida; order Cupressales; family Cupressaceae; genus Thuja; species Thuja plicata. The sequence continues at coordinate 3,000,447 of MU227637.1, read as the reverse complement.
TTGAAAATTAGTGACATTGTCGGGAATGGTCGAGGCCGTGAAAAGTTCAACTAAGAATTTCTTTAGCTTGGATTTCTCCATTGGATGTAATGAACTGGCCAATATGGCTAGGGCATCAGCGACAACATTCTTTCTTCTTGGGATGGTTTTGATGTTGAAAGCATTGAAATCATTAATTAGGTCCCAAGCTCTATTATGGTAGCCTGAGAGCCTCTTATCATTGCAAGTATATTGACTACAGATCTTCTTGATGACCAATTATGATTCCCCTTCCATTGTCAGGATTTTTATTCCCTTTTCATGGGCTAGGAGAATCCCATGGACTAGCGCTTCATATTCTGCAACATTGTTAGTACACAGAAATTGTAACCTATAGGTGGCATAGAAAGACTTACCTCTTGGGTTTGTCAATTCGATCCATGCACCTGCTCCATGTTTACTTTTGGAACCATCGAAGTGCAATTTCCATTTCTGGGGTTGCTTACCAAGGTTAGACTTGGCTTATTTTCTCTTGGGAGAGCCCTTGGTTTTGAGTTTCTGCCCCTTTTCTCCATCATTTTTAGAAGAGTTTAATTCTCTCGCATTTTGGGTATGTCTAGGTTTGAGGGTTTCAACACTTTCACCGCCTTCATCTTCTAGCATTCCTTTGTAAGGGGGCATGCTCCATCATCAGACGTACTCCAGTCACTAAGTATGTTCAAAGCAGAAATTCTATCATCAGAATCTGACCCACTATCATGGTTTTGATGTGAAGTGTTTGTAGGGACTGGGTTATCTATCTCTGGCAGGGTGTTACTCTTTTCCTTGATCTCGAGGATGTCCTCTTTTATTGTCGGGGTTTCTGATAGCTTACTTGATAAGGTGATCTGGGTCAATACCCATGATAACGCTTCCTGGGAACTGGGACATGTGAACTCAGAATGGCTAGCCTAGTGTGGTAGGCAGTATCCTGGTAGTAGAAAAATATTAGGGTCTGCATCTTTTTCTAGATGTTGTAAACTGGCTATCGTGCTGTTGATGAAACTTTGGAAGATGTCATCAGCAATATTTAACTCAAGGAGACCTGGGATGGGACTATGGTCTGATTCTTTTCCTTCTTGGATTTGGAACATGAGGATGTCATCCATTCGGTAGGTGCCCAGATCAGTTTGGGTGAATAAAACTTCATTTGGGGCATTGTACTTAGTGATCATTCTTTTCAGTTTAGGCTTTGCGTCTATCTTGATTTGGTTGTTCTAACCTCTCCATGGTAGCCATAACTAGATGAAATCGGTGGAAAGCCACCCTCTCAATAACTTAGTCCATTCTTGACTTAAAGGCATCCCATAAGTTTCAGGTATGTCCACTATATGCACATTAATGCATTCTTGTATTCTGGGATCTGTAACCAATTGAATGTGTACATCTTTGAGCACCCCAATAACCTTAACCTCAGTTTTATCCAAATGCATGACCACTTGGTTTGTTAATTCGGGCACCATCCCTAACTTCTATAAAATTGATAGGGGCATGACATTGCATGAAGCTCCTAAATAAATCAAGCAGTTGTGTAGGTTCTTTCCAAACATCCGTAAACTGAGTAAGAATGGTGGGACCTCCATCCTATCTTTAAACATTGCGGAGAAAGCCTTAGATGTGTTGATACTAGATGTAGGTGTCTTTGTATTTTTGGTTGCTGAGCCAAGTTTTGAGTGGTCTAGAGATCTTAGAAGGGCCTCCTTCTGAGATGGGAAGCCTTGCAGTAATTCAAACATAGATATGTTTGCTTTAGTTTTCTTCAGTTCATCAACCACGCTATATTTATCTCTTGACCAGGCCACACCTTTGTAGCTAGCATATGTACTTGTTTTAGGGGGTGTGGGACTATTCAAGCCTTTAGGAGGCATGGGATTGTTACTAGCCCAAGGATCTAGTGGGGTTGGTTGTTTGTTTGGGGGAATACCATCGATTAGAGGTTCCTCTCTTCCCTGAAGGCTATATGAGTTTTGCTGATCATTTTGGAAGGCATGTACATCTAAATATTCAGGCTCATTTTCCCTCTAGAAGGGAAACATAAACTCATCTTCTCCTGCAAAATCATCTGAGCATTCCTATTTTCTAGACTCATAAGAATCAAAAACCATAGCATTAAATTACACCTGAGGCTCCTCTAGATTTTGAATTTAATGATCACGGGAGTTGTTTCCATATCCATCATTGCCTTGGCATGGATTTGGAGCCCCCAAAAAATTATCCTCTGAATCCTCATAGGTGTTGGCATTGTCTGTCGAGATGCTTCTATTGTTAGGCCTGGTGTTCCATGGCTTTTTTGGCCTTTGCTCCCCAAATGGTTTCTCTTGTGTGTTGTTTTTGTTGTAGGTATTGAAATTCCAGTTTGGATTTTGAGGATATATATTTGGACCAGCTGGTGTTCATTGATATCCACCTTGATTTTGGGATGGATTTAACTTCATCCGGGTGAGATCATTGGTGAGTTGTGATAAGGTCTTCTTTACGATGTCCAGCTCGGAGGCCATGAGAGTATTAGGCTCTGCTTGGGGTATAACTCTCTGCTCCACAAATGCTGCTTTGTGAGCCTCATAACCTAGATAAGTAATCGATGGGGGTATGGCTAAAAATGGTTGCACCAGAATGGGATTCAATATAGGTGTGTGAGTTGTCAGAGTTGATTACTTGCTGCAAATGGATGTGGGACAGCAAGGTTATTAATGGTAGGCACTGTTGCATAACTTCCTTCTTGCGGGTCCATCTGCTGGGTGAATGTGATAGATTCATTGTACACTTTTTCCATCATGTCTCTATCTACTAGGGGAAGCCTCCTTAGAAAGATTGACGTGAAAGGATCCAAAGCCTTCAAGTAAACTTGTATGATAGCCTCATGCGGTATGGTGTAAGGAGCTTCCAAATTTTGATGCATTTTGTGAAAATGATGATTGAACATAGCGATGGGTTCCTTAGGATCTTTCCTCGTTGTGATGAGCTGGTGATGTGTTGTGGTAGGATCCACATACAACTTGAATTGATTGAGGAATTTGGTTTCAAATTTATTCCATGCAGAGCTAGACCCTCGTGGTAAGTTTAGGTACCAATTGTATGAAAACTCTCCCAAAGTGTATGGGAATAGATGATAAACAACGTATTTATGGGCAATCTATTTACAGTTACAAATTTCCTTGAAGGTGCGGATGTGTTCTTCTAGTGTCCTTGATTCACCATATATGAATTGGGTGCAAAACATCTCCAGAGTTTTGGGTAACTCATGGAGTTTCCCAACAAAATTTAGAGGTGAGCTGGTTGCATTAGTGAAAAAGGCCATCGGACGTGGTTGTTGAAAATTATGATTTTACACTTTTTGATATTGAACTATCGGTGCGATGACAGTTGGGACAGTGATATGTGATTGCTGTCCAAGATAATTCTGAGACTCAGCAAGGTTGTGAGAAGATTTCTCTTTGGTCTTTCCTTTGTTGCTATGAGCTCTACGATGGTGGGTGAGTTCAAGGAACTTGCCTCTCTTCAGAGATGATCTAAGCACTCACTCAAATCTCTCTAGAGAGAAATATCCAATGTTATCTAGATTTTGTGTCTTGAGGCCCTCCTTCTAGCACCACTTCTATTGAGCCTTGTTTTGACACAAGCCAACTTGCTAGGATCTCTAGATTCGATTTCCTCTCTTGAAAGAATAACGGGGTTATTCCCAAGGTTCTCTAGGGTCGGATCACAACCTGCTTGGTTACTCAGTTGAAGATAAATGTGAATGTTCATGAGGAGGCCTTTGTTGGTTCATTCAAGACATCAAACTGCAAAACACTTTAGTTCTCTTTTGGTATTTTCTGTTTTAACAAATATGGGTGTTGTAAATAAAATGCAATTTTGTATTTTCAAGATGTGGATTTAAAGAGAGGATAGAATAAGGAGAAGTAAAGAAATTATTGAAAATGAAATCCTACAGACATAATCCATTGTAAACTCTTCCTTGAGAATTGGATGATGGGGATATTTGGAACAAACCCACGAAGCACAAATCAGACAAAGTCACAATTCACTACCCCATGGATGCAAGCGTTTGGAGAGATGGTACATTCACTTGTACGAGATATTAAAAAATGATCAAATTGTGAAGCCATAAGGATGTGTGCACCCACAAGACAAATTTATTGTTAAGCCCAAAGATGATCTCTTCCACGCATTCATCACAACAAGGTAAAGCAAACAACAACAAACTCCAACTAAAGAAATGAGAATTTGAAACACAATTAACAAGAGGCTCTCTGAAAATAATGAATAATGCAAGCATACATCCAATAATTTTGCATAGGTAGTAGAAATTCACACACCATGAATGAAGCACCAAATGTATGTCTTTATTATATTAATAAGCTATTCCTTTTACATTGATTTGTTATTACAATATATAGAGTTTGATCCACAACTCTGAATTCTGAATTTAAGGTATCAGAGAGGAAAATAAATTAAACTAAAACTTTGCTAAAAGGGAAACTACTCTTAACTGATACTAGATAACTTGCATGGATTCTTGAATCCATTTACAATCAATCTACCCATGCAAGAAGGGTCAAACTCACCAAGAAGGAAAAGAGAAAAGAAGGAGGGTTTGTTCTGAAAACTTAGAGTCTTCTTCTCGTTTCTTGGTATTTTCCTTGTATTCTTCATCTAGAGGCTCTTCTAGCCTTGGAGACTGGTAAGAGACCCTTAGTCCCTTCAAAAAAAACTCAAGTTAACCATCAATTTGATCTGGAGTTCAACTGGTGTGCAAAAAATGTGATCTTGCTGGAAACACCCAAATTTTTGGATCCTGACCTCAACTCCAAAAATTTGAATGCCCCAAACTTCTTAAGTGTTAAACAACCAAAATTCTAGTCAAAAGTTCAGACTTGTCAGAGGCCAAAAAGGCCAAAATATTTGGAAGACTGAAAAGGATGAAAACCTGGAAGGCCGAAAACTTGGAAGGCTGAAAGGCCAAAAAAATGTCCTGCTTGCGGGGCTGAAAGGCCAAAAAACTAGAATTTGCATGTTCTGAATGGGCCAAAAGGCCAACAGGCCAAAATTTCAAAACACTGATACTTGGCTTAGGGAATTATATTAAGTGCTGGAGATTTCTTCTTAAAAATGCTTAGTGATCCAAGGGGTCAGTCTGGGAAGACTTCTGGGTGTGCAGCCCAGAGCCTTTGTATGACCTCCTGAACTTCCTTATAGTTTATCTTCCTTCTTTTCACCTTGTTCACCTTTTTTTCTTTCTTTTCTTTGAAGGTAGTTTTCTCAGAAGCAAAGAACTAGATCTCCTCTACATGGTTTTTCATCCTCTTCATCTCTTCTTTTGAATAGAATAATTGCTGCAAGGCTTCTGTGGTCCCTACACTTGCCATAATGTCCCTAAATTGTTGGACCACTTCTTTAGATGGACGTAAGATATGCTTAGCTTCATCCCAGTACAAATCAAGGATGATCCTTGTGAATAAAACATCTATTTCTTCCACCCATTCCAGGACTTCTTTTTGCTTCTCCAATATGGAGGCTTGACATTTTTCATAAAAACTAATTATCTAGATTATGCGCTTGATCCAAGTCTCAAAATTGTCTAGCTCCTCACCCTCATATATCTTTACCAAAATTTGGAAGTGTTGTTTCTTAATGATCTGCAAATCTTGGAGGGTGGCTTTCCATTTGCTTGTCTCAGACTCCAGGCCACCCTCATTTTTCATCAAATTAATCAAATTTGTAGCTTCTATTAGAATAACCCTATAAGGTTTGAATACCCATTTGATGGCACCTTCCCTATATTGCTCAAGATCTTCCTTCCAATTTGCACTTTCTGTGATGAAGGATGGTGTTAACCCTTTTCAAAATTATGGGGTGTTTCTCTTATCTAACATTGCCTGTAATGAGGCCTCTGGACAATTGGGGTCAATAGGACCAACCATTTTGTGAATGAACTTCTTCAAGGATTCATTTTGTTCTGTCAAGATGTTTATGGTCTCTTCATCCTTACTCATGAAGCCCATAGCATGTTTAATCCCTAAGGATACTAGTGTCTTGCTCCCTTCCCTCCCGGGTTCCCCCAAATCTACCTCCTCAAATGTATAGTCTTTTGGAGTTTCTTGTGTTTGAGAAGTGCTAGCAAATGGGACTACAACTTGTGCCTTCCAATGCCTCCTTGTGTCTTGAGTGACATAAGACATTGTCCACGCTAGTAATATGATCTTTGTTTGATGAAAATCTTTCCCTAAGGACACTATATCTGTATTTTCCCCTCCATCCTCATCTGTATAAGTTCTTCTACTTAACTATAATTCTTTATTAAACCATGTAGGCTTACTAGATGCAGTGACTGGCTCATATAGGGTAACCTAAATAACTGAATCCAAATTTTGGGACCCTGGAGCCACCTCTTTATCTAGCCCTTCTTCCTGTTCCTGTCTATGTTCCCCTTAATTTATTTCTCCTCGGTGTTCTTTTTCTTTTTCCCTTTCCTCTTCTACCTTGTCTTCTTCTTCCATTACCTCATCTTGTCTTTTCTCACCTTTTTCTTTATCTCCTGAGGAGCTAACCAAAACTTTGGTATTGAGACTAGTCATGACCTTCAATGTGGTTTTTAAAGGTGACATAGACTCTATGGTTATTGATCCTCCAAGGGTCAAGATGTGGCAAGGCAAAGGGATTGATGATGGTGGAGTAGGTGTTAGGAGATTTGGAATTACAAGTGGAAGAGTAGTTGGTGGAGTTTGGAGAAATGGTGGTGGAGTAGGAATAGGAGGTGGAATAATAGTTGGTGTAGCAGGAATGTGACAGGGCATTGTATCAATAATGCTCTCTATTGTGGGATCATTATGACTCTTAATTCTTGAGGCCTTCATCTATTTTAGAGCTCTCTCCCATAATAGGTATATTTGGCTTTGGATTGGTAAATTTAGTGGGAGGTGGAGTTAGGGTTACCTATGCTTCAAAAAGAGAAGGACCACCTACCTCATACCTAGTTGCATAACCTGGCGTGTCCTAGCCTTGATCCAAGAAACCTTCTAGACCCTCAAAGTCTGACATTTGGAACTCATCTGATCCTTGAGCATCCAAGGGGTTATCTTTCTCTTTAGGATCCTCTTGGTGTTTCCTACTAGTCTCCTTTTCTCTCCTTTTCTAAGACCTTGTCCTTTTGACTAGAGGGACCTGTCCATCTTCCTCTTCTTGTGGCTCCTCATGTATGGTTTCTAATTGTAGAGACACAGAAGCTTTCTTCCTCTTATATGTCTTCTTTCCCTTTTCGGTGGCAGGGGAAGATTGTCCAGAAGTGGAGGGTCCTTCATCTGGTGAAACCTGTGTTGGTCCTGTGGGAGGATCTATTTGCATATTCATTCTTGTCTTAGGAGCCTTGGGCCTTGGGTTTGACCCATACTCCATTGCACGTTCATGGTCATATACCGTGCTTGGCTTCTGTCATGGTGCCTTCTTGTATTACAGCACTTCACTTTTCTCTCTGCATTGTTTATCCACTTGCTTGGGTGGATCCATCAACATTTTAACAGGTATTGGGCTCATCTTGTAGGGCCTCTTAATCCATTCCTCCATTTTTCTCATCACATGCCTTGCCCAAAAATCAATATCATCATTTTCATCCTTATCAACCTCTGCATTCATGATGGGCCTGTCATATCTCTTGTCATCTATGTAAATGGCCTCCAAGACCTTATTTGAATCATGCTCCCAAACTTTTGGGGGAATAGGAGTCTTTATGAATTCCTTTTCCAAGGTAAGAGTCATTCTACAATAATCCCAGATTCTGACCTCATGATCATCTACATAGTTTATCCAATGATCCTCCAAGTGTGGTTTGTGAATGTAGAACTTGCTAATAATGTGGTTGTAAGTGTCTATAGGGTCAAAAAAAGGCCACACTATCTTGCACAGTTGTAGGGGATAGTCATCCCATTCAAAGGCTAAATATTTATAGACCTTCATATCCTGTAGGGTATATGTTCCCAGTGAGATGGGAAAATCCCAACATTGCTTCTTCTTGTGCTTTATGTGTTCATATGCATCTGTGAGTTGTTGGGCCATATCCAAAATGATTACCCAGTCGGATGGATATCTGGGAAACTGATTTGGTTTCAAAGTTGATCCCGCTATCCAAATGTAATTAAAGGTTTAGAATTGTATGTAATAGGCCCCTATGTCCCTCACCTTGGTGGTTTCTTCTTCCAACATCATTTTTGCAAAATCACCCTCAATGGATCAGATGATTGCAAAAATGAAGGCGTCATTGACTATCCTTTAGTCTAGGCTATCCTCTGACATTTTTGCCCTTTTCTGTAACTAGGGGTACACTATGTGAGGCCATGCATTGGGATCATTTAGGTTTCCCCTCTTGATAGGTCTTGGGTAATCCGCCTGTGCTGCCAATAGGTACACCATGTAGGTACTCATATAAAACTTTGGGGTTGTGTTTCACTGCCACTAGCTATTCATCCAACTTGTCACTAATGATGGTACCCCAATCAAGCCTAGCCTTGTGACCTTTGATTCTTTCTATCAAGATAATCATCCAATTCTCTAGTTGGGATGATTGTGGTAACCCATATACTCAGCTTAGCATTGTTATGGCTGCCTTGATATCATCTTTCATGTATCCCCTCCTTAAGTCTATCTTGTCCAGCTTATTTTTGGGGAGAGGTTGTTTGAGGTAATCATTATTGACTATTTCATAGGCTTCTTCCCCTTTGTTCCTAAAACACAAGTTTCCCTTCTCTATGAAAAATTCATACATCTTGTCTATGCCTTTTTGGAGGTGGAAAACATCCTCTATGATGTTTGGCCTAATATCCAATACTACTTGGCCCTCTATATTCTAAACCACCTATTTGTGAGAGTCATAATGGTTCACCAAGGTCATGATCAGTTTAGGTGAGGTCACGGCCACCAGGTGTGCTACCGCATTGACCAGTCCTGCTAATACCAGTGAGGTACAATCTTCTGATCTCATGACTGGTTGTGCACACCTTGTCATGAAGTCATCCTAATATACATTCCCAATATCAGTATCAGTAATTTCAATATGCTTGTTGCCATTTTTGGAAGGGGGAGTATTCCCCTTATATAGGTACTTCATGGGTGACGTAGTTTTTTTCTCAAGAATTCTTGTAATGAAACATGCAAGTATAAGTATTTTATTTGAAGAAAAACTGAAAGAAAGCTGACTAATCTAAGAATACAAAGGGAAAAACTCTCTAAGTAGCCAATAATGGAGATTTTTGTACTTTTGGCCCTTTCAGGGTTTCGGGCACCGAAAATGGGTTCGGAGGCCGAAAAGGCCGAAAGTGCGAAAAGCCACTATTGAAGAGCGAGCTTTGTCAAACTTTTTGGCATCTGAAAGTCTAAATGTTTTTGCGGATGCCAAAAATCCAAACAAGTTTATGAACTCCAAAAGTCCGAGATCTCACTAAGGTGGAAAACACTTTTGGGGATTTAGACTTGTTGACATTTTGGACCTTTTGGAGGTCCAAGAGGTTGAAAAGGCCAAATCTCCAAAATGACACTTGGACTCCCAACCCGACCTGGTTTTTGGCCTTTTGGAGGCCAGAAACTTGCTACAAAGGTTGCGACCAAAAGAAGAGAAAAACCCTAACATAGAAAACTAGAAATAAAAAGACCCGACCTGATAAGGAGGGACTTCCCTACTAAACATTAAAGGTGCCAAAGGCCCTAAGAGACCAGGGGAGAGGGAAGTCTGCATGCCCTAGGCTGGACAAGTACCAAGAATGAAAAACCCTAAAACTAAACCAAGAAGAGGGAAAAAAATATGAGACAGGGAAGAAGGAACCTACCTTGAAGGAGCTAGGAGTGGGGGAGGATGCCACAACAGAGCTTGGAGGCACGGGGCAATCAGTCTCAAGGATCGGGGGCAAAAATGGTGAAGTTGCGAGCTCTCGAGAAGTTGGAGTTGAAAAAGGTGAAGTGACTTAGATTAGGTCCTATTTGGAAATTTATAACCTGTAGGGCTTACGTTAGCACTTTTGGTGTTTCAGGGTACAAAAAACCGAAAGTCAGGAGGTAGACACCTTTGGCCTTTCGGTGTTTTTGGAGGCCAAAACAATGAAAGGGTTGACTTTCAGCCTTTCAGCCATTTCAATATTTCAGAGTACTATGGTCCTTCGAAAGGTAGAGAGGGTTGAAAGGCCAAAAAAGGTGTCTTCTTTTATTTTATCACGCTGACACCCTTTCTTCTGAGACTGACCGAGTGAGGACTCAAGGGGACAGACAAGACCGAAAGCCAAAAGACACAAAAAGGGGGGTCCCCATGGTCAGAGGACCAAAAAATGGGGTGTGTGTTGTGGACCCACAATAATCTCAAAGTTCCATATTTTTTTTTTTTTTTGAAATAAATACAAAAAATGTAAAATATAAAATAATGCTATGGGACGGGAGGGGATGGGCATAGCTCAACCCGCTCAAATAGCTGCGCCATTAGTGGTGTGGTGGGAGGCCACGACTCCCTCCCACCCATGGCGGTCATAGCCCCCATGACATAGTCATGGGTGCCTACGTCACCATCGGTGGGGGTGGGGGCCAAGCCTCCTCCACCTCCTTCCCCCCATAAATCCTACCTTCTCCCTCCGCAGTGATGGCCGCCATGTCAGCTGCAGCATCCCATGCCTGCGTTTCATGCTATGGTCGTCGCTTGTTCTGGCAAAATTTTTTTTTTTACATATATGCAATATTTATGCATATAAACACTTCGTGTATAAACATATATATTTGTATATATGTATATCTTCAATCTTCTGCTCCATAGGTGTCCCTCATGAACCAGACCTGCACAAGCTTAGACAAAGAAGAAGAAGACTAGGGTTAGAAAAAAAAAAGAGCTTGGAGGGGAAAGTAAGAGGAGTATAAACAAATATTTTTTAAGGCAACATTTTTTTAGCCCTCACCCTAATTTTGAATTAGGGTTAGGGATGGGCTTGTGAGAGATTTGCTTCTTTCTTTAATGATTAAGGAGTTGCTTGGTGGGATCTTTTTCTATTTTTTTGGTGGGAAATTCCTTTGATCATTAATACATTATTATTAATTTATATTTAATCACCTTCACCAAATAGAGATTGACTTTAATATGTTGGTAAATTTATTAGAAAATTATCATAGATATTGTTTAAATAAATGTGACATCATTAGGACTTATAAGATTATATTTTACTATAAAAGTCTATGTATAGTAAGTTGAAATTAGATGGTTAATGTTATTTCATGATTAACTTTAAATGTGGAGATAAGAATTTATCAGTAGTCATTTAATAATGCCACTTTAAAATTTAACTAATTTCTATTAGAATAATTTAATAAATTTTAAAATTGGAGTAATAAAATATCATTTTTAATATATATCTTGATGGACAACTTAATTAAATTTCCTAGTGAAAAAGGGTGGAACTGTTCATGAATGAATTTATAAGCCGTTAAGTTCATTTTCACATATTAAAATTATTAATCCAATGATTTGAGAGTTGCATAAATCCATATTAATTTAGTTATACTTGACCTTAATGTAACCTTCTTTTAGTAAGGAAACATTAATAATTATTTATTAAAATAAAGTTATAACTTAGGATCTCCTTTTAGATAATTAAAACAATTAGATGAATTAGGAGATTATTGGCCAAAACTTGTATATATACTTAGCTAGGTAATGGTATTTTTACATGGTTAATACATGTGGCCAGTGTATTGGCTAGTGTAAAAATAATGTTATGATTTAATTGTTGGAAATACAATAATGGGAAAGCAAGATACTGAGAGGGGGGGTGAATCAGATCTTCAAATATAAACATTTAAAACAAACTGATTCACATTCATACATAAATGAATCTAATGTAATCTCAGATAGCATCCACACCATGAAATAGATAACATATTACACAATAATTTGGTAACCCAGAAACCCAAATAGGCAAAACTGGGGTGGGGATGACATCCACAAAAGTCTCCACTATTGCAATAGTAAAGTGTACCTGATACAATGATTAGAAAGTCTCAAGTATTGATCCTTCGATATGCACTCTGATGCTAATGATGGATCTCCTCTTTTCAATATCTCTTCTAATCTTATAATTTGATATATATTTACTTTGTTGTTCACTGTGTTATGCTCTTCTTGATCTCTGCTTTTGAACAAAATAACCCTCTGTGCATTTCACTTCAAAATGCAGTCACTTATCAATTACTCTTCTGCCTCTTGCACATACCTTCTTACTTCAAAAATAGGGTTTCAAAGAAATCTAATATATCTATACAGATATGACAGTGAGATCTAGATCAACAATCAAGATCCAATACCCATACCATGATGGTATTACAATTAATGTATACAATGAGTAATGCATAAGAGAAAACAATTAAATGCATAACTAACTCCATATAAGAATATTAAATGTACACATAAGTCAGCCCAAAAAGCTTATACAAGTTAGCCAGATCACTTATCCTTGAATTTTGTATCATACCTGACAAGTATACAAAAATTATCCTGCTCCACATTTAACAACCCTATTGCTACTTGGCTCGGCAATGTAACTCGGCTCGACAATGTAACTAGGCATACTGAAAAACTACTCGGCAATGTATAGTTTTAGCTCGGCCACAGTGATAGCCAACTAAAACTACCTAATGAAATGACTAAGTGTGGGTCACTAATCATCAACTGATCTTAGAGATTAACAATCTCCCCCTTTGATATTAGTGGAAAAATCACTTATCATTACTTCTATACATTTCATCAAAAGTATTGCCTAAGTACACTAAGTACTCCCCCTAGGAATATACTTATACAAAAATTTACAATACCTTCAAAAATTATATACAAGTGTACCTTTTCTATACTGATGTATCCTTTCATATCTCCTTACTAACTTCTGTACTAGCTTCCTCCTTCAGTAGTACTAAATTCATTACCAACTTCCCCCCTATTTTTATCACTGATTGCTGGTGGGATTAAGTTATACTTATCCAAAAATTGCTTATGAAGCTGCAGGGTGGATTCAAATGTTGTATCCCAGCTGTCCTTTGCAACCTTCATAACTTCTAGTTGGATTTCTAGCTCGGTAGCTAGACTCACTAAACTTTCTGTAGTGGATAGATTTGCACTGCTTTGTGATAAATCCTTGGCTTTTGAAAGTTCCTTCTGTATTACCTCCAAATGAGGTAACAAGATTGTCTATATAGCTATCAACTTGGCTGTTATGCGACCATCTTTAGCCATAAGCTCGGCTAATCTCCTTTGTGCATTTATCAACTTATTAAAATGTAAAGAACTAGAGGTAGTATCTTTACCTAAAGTATTACCAGTTGATCTCAAATCTAACTGTAGCTTCTTAACAAGCTGTAAATTATCCTTTGTGAAAAATTCAACATCACATAATTTCCTATAAAAATAATAAACATTGGCTGTAACTTTCTCTAAGGTTTCTACATGAACAGAAAGTTCAACCTATTTAACTCTCAAATCTTCTCCAGGACCATTGTAGAAGCTTCTTATGGCGGTCAATGTCCTCATCTGTTACTTTCTGTACAATGGTGACAAGTTGATCTATGACTGGAGCTTGAGGCATTTCATCCTCTAAGTCAAAACATTTTGTAAATATGTCTTTGATGTCATGCAACACCTGCTTTTTCTTTTGTTCTATCTTCATCTCTTCCTGTCTTTTCTTCCTTTTAAGAAACTCTCGAAGAGTCACAATTTGTTCAAAAGATAACTCTTTGGGATCCCATTGTGGAATCACAATGACTTCATCTAATGTTACATCTATAATCTGTGACTTCTTCTTCAAGATTTTCTTCTTCTTCAATTCTGGAGAACTTATGCTCGGCAGCATAATGTCTTTCCCTTTGACAGTGTCATTCTCCAATGCCTCCTTTAATTCTATCAATACAATCTGTGGGTTTGGCATACCACCAATTTTAGGACTTGTAGGAGTGGATGATGCATAGTGTGGTAACTCAACCAACACTTGTGTAGCCTCTTCTTCTTTAGGCTTATCAACAACTTCTGTTGTTACTACTCCACTATCTAAAATTGTCTTCACAACCTCTAAAATAGGTGGATCTAGTGAAGTTACCTCTTGTTCCTTTGCTTGTTGTTGCCCTTCACTTTGCTGAGTACTGTTAGCTTAAATTTTCTTACCAGATGATGTGGAATTCTCTTCTTCAGTATCAGTTTCCTTAATAGGCGAGTTAGTGTCTTTTCCACTTGGCATCTATTGTTCTTCGACATTCAAATTGCTTGGATCATCAACTATATAATCCATAGGACTGTCTGTAGTTAGATCAACAGAGTTTTTTGCATCTAATGCATCCTTGGTCATGTCCTTTTCTACTACAATTTGATCTTTAAGTATCTGTGGTTCAGGGGTAGTCTTTTCTTCAACTTCTTGTGCCTTTGGCTTGGATGTCCCTTCACCAGATTTCTTTTCTTTTGGAATGATCAGTCCAAAAATATTTTTCCAGATCCTTGTTCTTTGTTGTACTAAGCCTTCTATATCGTTCTTCAAAACAACATATCCTCTAAGTTTGGGAAAAAACCTATTCTTGTATTCCTCAATAAATTTGGTTCGTTGTTTAGAGGTTAAGTCTAGAATTATTTGGGCTAATGTTCATTCTCAGATCTGTCTCTCAGTGGCAAGTGCAAATTCCCATTTGCTTGACAAAAAGTCATATAGTTCATCAGGTACATGATTTCCTATCTCTGTAGGAGTCAATTTTAAGGTTCTCATCATGTCCAAGAGTGCTTCCTAAACTTTGTGCCTATCTATTGTTTTCAACTTGTCATATTTGATGAACTTGAATGTTGCTAACCCTGCTAAATTCCTTAAAGTATCACATACTTCATCAATGCTTGATGGTTTCTTGAATTGAGTTGTAGGTATGTTGGAGGGTTCATCTTTTTTTTTCAACTTCTCATCACTATCTAGCCTCAAATTTAATTTCCTTCTTGGTCTCTTTGTTGGCTCACTCGGCACAACCTTAGGAGCAACCTTTGCTTCCTTACCAGAAGTACTTTCTGCAACTTTTCTCTTACCATACACTTTTGTTTTCAATTCTAGTGGGGAAGTGACAGTAGATGCTCTTGTCCTTGGATGATTAGTTATAGGAGGTGTAACCTTAGGTTTGGCTCGGCTTGGCTTGGTTACAATAACAATTGATGGCTTATTTCCCTTAGCTTTCTACGTAACTTCTTCTAATGCACTGGCTTCCTCCTTAGTAGAAATATTCTCACCTTGTCCAGTGGTCAGACCTAGAGGTGCATCCTCAGGTTCTTCATCACTACCCAAGCCAACCATTTTCTTCAGATTTTTCACTATCTTCTTTCTTTTCCTCTCCATAGTTCCTTCATTCAAACTTCTAGAGATCTTAGCCTTAGCTTCATCATAGTTTCTGAATCTTTCTGTAGTGGTGTCAATTGTCTCAGCTAGGAGTGCAGTAATGGTGGTTGATGCTTCATCAACATTAATCTCATATGGAAATGGCTCTAAACATGTTATTCTAGGAGTCACTGCCTTGATATAGGTGTTATCTGTATCAACTAGAAAACAAATTTCCTCATAGTGTTTCTCCACTAGTGACTTAGGAATCCTAGTCCTTAATCTCATTCTCTTCTTGAATTCTACAAAATAGCCTCCCAAAATGCTATTGAAATTGCTACCCAACTTATCTATACATTCACTAATTTGAACTGTAATGGGCCTATCCTTTTTCCAAACAATATTTCCTAGTGTAGGAAATGTATCTTGAATGTAGAAGAATATACAAACTAGTAGAGAACCAGACTTACATGACGAGCTCTTAGACTTTCTGATTGATGCAAGGTTCTTAGCTAAATATGTCTGTTGTAGCTTGACAAGATCATATGTTTGATTCTTCTTCACAATTTTCCATGCCTGATCAACTATTGTACAGGGAACACTGTCTAATCTGCTAGACTGATAGAAATTGTGTGCAATTACCCTTACTCCAAAATCAAGTTCTAGGTCAGTAATTGTAGAGATAGTCATACCTCTGTTATTATATATTGCTCCAGTCTTCAATGTAATTTCCTCTTTGTTGTTATCCCTCATGGTTCGCTTTCCATTCACTACAGGGTATCTAGTCACCCAATGAATCATACTCCTGGTGATCTTGACTAGTCCATTGCCTAGCCACATGCTCATGTCATGAACTCGGCTAAGGATAACTTTCATCCACTCATCTTTGAAACCTTGGGGAAAATCTAGGGCATGAGTTAACCCCTTTTTGGCTAAGTGTTTGAATTCTTCCTTCAGAACTCCGTTATCACACAGTTTGCTGTAGGATTTCCTCAATTCATTATCTCCTACTTCTCCAATTTTAACCATATAGCATGATCGAACATCATGAATCATAAGTACCTTGGGAGGGATGGATGAGAGGGCTCCCATTAAATCACTCTGTATCACACTTTCAGGAACGACTTGAAAGTTGAGAGGTTCACATTCCTCACTCCAAATCAATATAATTTGTTCTTGTTCTACTTCCATACTCTTTCCTAGTGCGGAAGAACTTGCGGCCATAATTCTAAAATTTAGGGTTTGAGGGATGGAAAACAGAATACCTTGGCAAGTGATGCTTTGTACTGTTATCTGTTCACTATTCACTATTCACTTCAAGATTGCCATCGACACACTAATTAAATCTTCATTCCTAGCTCCATTAAGATCAATTCTATAAATTGCTTCAATCACTTTGTAACTATAAAATCACAAAGTAAAAATGAGTTGTCAACTATTCATCCTTTATAATCTACGAAAGGTTAAGGTAGATGAGCATTAAATGTTTTTCCCATTTGAGTTAGTGCAAGCTAGCTGTCCTCAACCTTAAAACAACTTGCATCCCATTTGGATCACTACACTTGGCCTGCACAAACTTTTACTCAGCCAACAAAACTCGGCACTCACTAAAGAACTCAACTTTAGTGTCCATGATAGATGCTCGGCACCTATAGTGCAATTTTCTCATCTCGGCATTTTCTCTTCAATTATGTCCTGGTGCATCTTAACATATGCAAATATGGACTTTTTGTACATTTCATGTTAGGAACTGGTGTAAGATAAGAATTTTAGATACAGTTCCCTACATACCTCTTTCTCTTAGTTAGAGATGATGTGATCACCTGATCCATTGGATTGGGTGACCTCAGTTTCATTAGCTTCACTGCTGCATGGTTCAGACTTCTTAACCCATGTCTTGTTCATCTGTGCTCTAATTTTCTCAACTGTAGGTGCAGGTACTCTCATTTTTCAATCTTTCCTTGTATGACCAATTTTTAGAAAAATGTGACAAACTAAGCTTCTATTCATCCAACATTTAGACTTGCCTCTGAAATGTGTCCTTATGCAGTTTTATGGAACATGTCCATACTCACCACAGTAATGAAAACTATGCCATGTGTTGTAATCCCAATTGTAAGTACTGCCTTTTCTTGGTGATTTCTCTTGTACCTTTGATGTCCATTGCTGTTTACCTTTAGATCTGCAATCTTGTGCTCTATGACCAAATTTGTGACAATTATAGCAATTATCATTGAGTCTAGGTGTTTTTCTTGCCTTTTCCTTAAATTCACGTGCTTGGTGTCGAAACTTATTACAGTTAAAGAAATAACCATTAAAGTTGGTTTTAGGATTGGACTTACCATTCTTGCTTCAGAAAATTTTTGCTATATGACATGGTTTTCCACAGTGGTGACAAATAGGTTTCTTGTTTCTTGGCTTTGCATTCTTTCTTTCACCTGTCTTAGATGATTCTCCATCTTCATTGGCTGTATGTTGTTTAGTGTGACCTAACCCAGAAGAATATTTAGGTCTTCTTGATGCTTCCACCAGTTGTTCAAAGTAGCTCATAGCTGCACTTGGATCATTTACTCTGTTATTAAGTTCTTTCTCAGATCTCAATTCATCTTTCAATTTATTGTTCTCAGATCTAAGATTAACAATCTCCAAGTCTTTCCTGCTGATCTCTTGATTCACAAGTAGTAGTTGATTTTCCATGTCCACTTGATTGAGTGTCATTGTTTGCACATCATGTGTTCTTTCATCAAGTCTCATAGTTAGCATTCTCTTGTCTTCTTCTGCCATAGCCTTGTCATCTTTGGCTTTCTTTTTATGTTCAACAACTTCACACATTCTTATTGATTGGGCTTCTTGTTCTTTTTTCAAATTTTTGAATTCTTCACATAGTGCACTGTTATTTTCCAGTAGATCTTCTATTGTTGCATCACTCTCAGTAGAATCTCCATTCTAAAATAGATT
The DNA here is from genome assembly GCA_018584345.1 of Thuja plicata. Classification (NCBI taxonomy): domain Eukaryota; kingdom Viridiplantae; phylum Streptophyta; class Pinopsida; order Cupressales; family Cupressaceae; genus Thuja; species Thuja plicata. Next base: position 2,982,130 of record MU227637.1, on the reverse strand, counting down.
TGAGGTGTCCTCTTCCTGATAATGAGTGTCATTCATTTGTTTGGTGAAATCTTTTCTTGCAGTTAAGGACTTCTTTAATTCTTGTCTTGCAGTCTCAAGTTGTTGGAGTGCTAGCTGAATATCAATTTTTTATTCTCAATGACTTTACCCATCTTGTAGATCTCCATTTCAAGATCTAAATTCTCAAGTTGATTATAACCTTTTAGAGAACTGAGATCTGATACCAATTGTTGGAAATACAATAATGGGAAAGAAAGATACTAAGAGGGGGGGGGTGAATCAAATCTTCAAATATAAACATTTAAAATAGACTGATCCACATTCATACATAAATGAATCTAATTTAATCTCAGATAGAACATTTCTCGCCTATGCAGTCATCCTATACTGCTACCTCAGTATCCAAAGTCTTCATGAAGGATATAGTCAGATTGCATGGTGTTCCTAGAAAGGTTATCTCTGATAGAGATCCAGTATTCACTTCAGAGTTTTGGACCTCTTTGCAGCATGCTTTAGGGACTCAATTAAATTTTAGTTCTGCATACCACCCAGAGACCGATGGTCAGACAGAGTGAGTTAATCAAGTTCTTGAAGACATTCATAGGATGTATGTGATGGACAGAAAAACTCATTGGGAAGATTACTTGTGCCTAGTGGAGTTTGCTTACAACAATGGCTATCATAGTTCTTTGGGGATGTCACCATTTCAGGCTCTTTATGGTCGTCCTTGTCGTACCCCTCTGAGTTGGGATCGCTTAGAGGACAGAGTATTACTTGGTCCTGAGATGTTACAAGACATGGAGCAGCAGA
>MU227637.1:2961946-2981220 GCA_018584345.1 Thuja plicata | reverse complement strand
GAAAGTAAAGAAAGGAAATGAAATTTAATTTGGATAAGTAATGTAAATGTGTTAGTAAATGAAATTCATTAAGGGAACCTTAAGGATTGTAAATGTGGAGTAGTAATGATGTAAAAAAAAAAAAAAATTAGTTGCAATTTTGGTCATAAGACCTGATTCCTTATGGGTTCCCTGGCGGGGACATTACAAATGACTAAGTGTGGGTCACTAATCATCAACATGTCTTAGAGATTAACATTAATTAGATAACTAAGATTTAAAATCTTGACTTAATTTTAGTCTATTGTAAAGAGGTAGTTGTGATCCAAGTTTAGATTTAACTCTAGAAAACATACGAAACTTCATTTGATCAAACTAGACCCTTGTAAACTCATGGGTTGAGGGACGTTGACTCACGCCATGATTACCCCTCAACCCTAACATCGACATTTGACATACTATCCCACTTGAACTAGACCCCTTTGTCTTAACTTGTTTACTCATGAGGGCACTTAGTAAGCATGAGAGAATAGTCACTTCATCCCTTAGTAAAATTTTCAAAAAAAAAATGTTGTGTTTTTACATGCAAATTTGGGCATGACATTTTGGTATCAGAGCATGTTTCAACCTTGGAACCTAGACCCATTATGTTTAACCTTATTAACCTTTAAAATTTTCTTTAACTTGTAGGATACCTCCCATTACTTGTCAGGATCACTGACATTGGAGAGGTCATGGTTGTACCCATGTGGCACTAGCTCATGATGAGAGAGATGTAGAGGGTGCCAGGGTGGGATCAATAGAGGAACATGAACCTCCTCCTGTTCCACCACTGAATCTGAATTAGGAAGTACCGAATGCTCTCCAAAATCTTATAGTGATTCTTATGGATAGGTTACCACTTGGAGATCAGATAGTAGAGCCAAGGGGAGCAACCCGTTAGTAGAGTTGGAGCCCTCCTCCTCAACAAGCCAAGGAGAAGGTAGAGCACTAGGGTGAATCTATTCACATGGAAGGTCCACCACCAGGGTTTGTACCTTAGGTAGGTAGAGGAGCACCCTAGGATGTGGGGACCAGATTAAGGATTTTCTCTGCCTCAGGCCACCACCTTTTTCAGGAGCCATAGATGGGATCAAGGCTGAGGCATGGTTATTGAGTTTAGAGAGATGCTTTAGTTTGTGCGCATATGAGAGCAACATGAGATATCGATTGGACATCCACTTGTTGAGAGGGGGAGCCTTGGTTTAGTGGTGACATGAAGTGTTCAAAAGTAACCTGGTTATTGATTTCCTCACCTGTGAATCATTTTTAGAGAGACTCAAGGACCGTTACCTCTTAGAGCATTACAGACAGTGTCGTATAGATGATTTTCATGATCTGCACTAAAGAGGCTTATCTATTGCTCAGTATGAGAGAAGATTCTCAAGATTCTACCTTACGTAGAGTACATGAAGGATGAGAAGCTCCATTTCAACCACTTTGTTAAGGGGTTGAATGCAACTATTTTTGGACCGGTGTGCATGGCAGCACTAGGGGATCTAAGAGAGGCCATAGAGAAGGCCTTGATTGCAGAGGAGGTGTAGGGAAGAGGACACAATACACTGGATCGGTCATAGAACCAAAATCCCATACCTTAGAGTACAAGATATCAGAGACCCCCTTGGAAGGGGAATTAGAGGCACTCATCAGAGACCTTTAGAGTCCCACACCCTCAGCCACAATAGACTCAGCAGAGCCAGAGGACTAGACTGAAATAGGGATAGCAGAGCTTTAAGCCCAAACAGTGGCAGGCACAGGGGCCTAGACAAGATCAGAGGTCACATGCAACATACACACCTCTAGTGAGGACTCAGTAGACCTCTCATGGTGGATTCAATAGTTCTAGTAAGATAGGGGGTCACAGTATACTAGATCACAAGGCATACAGATGCAGTCCCAAGGGCCATATTTCAGTTGTGGAGCCATAGAGCATTTTGCTAGGGACTATCCCCAGGAAGGTGGTTCACATTAAACAACATCCAAGGCCATAGTTGGGGACTTGGGTAATTCCCATAGAGTCTTTGTAGTGGTTGATAATTTCCAGGCCAAGCATTAGGCCACAGTGATTGAGGTAGTAGGTATGATTCAAGGTAGTATCATCAATATCCATTTTGATTTAGGAGCTACTGGTTCTTTCATTTTCCCATTTGTAGTGGAGCGTTGTAGGCTAGTGGCAACTAAATAGGAGGTTAATAGGGAAGTGGAGTTAGTGGCAGGTGATAGGGTATCAGTTGATTCTATAGTCAGAGTTTTTCAGTTACATATAGGAGATATGACCTCTATGATTGATATATGTATCACACCTCTTGGTTCTTATGATGTAGTTATTGGCATAGATTGAATTTGTGCCCACAGTGCCAAGATGGATTTTAGATAGAATAAGGATAGAATAAGGTCGAATGTATAGATGGTTTAGGATTACCCATGGTCATTTCAAGGGTCCAGAGACCCATATCTCTCTATGTGATTTTCATCATGAAGCTTAAGCACTACATGCGCAAGGGATGTCAGTTATTTTCTATCACCATAAGTGAAAGAGAGGAGGAGGAGAAGGGAACCTCCCTTGATGACTTCCCTATATTATAGGTGTATGCAAGTGTTTTTCCCTTAGAGCTACCTGGTATTCCCCCACCTAGGTCAATTGGATTTCATATACACCTTGTGCCAAGAGTTGTGCCAGTATCTAGAGCCTCTTATAGGATGACTACTCATGAGCTTAATGAGCTCAAGATTTTGTTGGAGGAACTTTTGGAGAAAGGTCACATTTTCCCTAGTGTTTCACCATCGGGAGCGCCTATCATCTTCATCAAGAAGAAGGATGGATCACTTAGGGTGTCCATGGATTACCATCAGATTAATAAAGTAACCATTAAGAATCTGTAAATTCTCCCTAGGATCAATAGATCTAAAATCTGGGTACCATCAATTGTAGATTATGGAGAGTGACATCCATAAGAAAACTTTCCACATGAGGTATAGCCACTATGAGTTTACCATGGTTCCTTTTGACCTCATGAATGCTCTAGCATTATTTATGAGTCTTATAAATGGACTATTCCATACCTTCTTGAATAGATTTGTAATTGTGTTCTTAGATGACATATTGATATATTCTCGCAATGAGGAGGAGCATAAGGAGCACCTAAGATAGGTTTTGTAGTGCTTACGAGATAATTAGTTATATTATAGCTTTTCAAAGTCTGCTTTCGCTATATCAGAGGTCCACTACCTTGGCCATGTTATATCAGGAGATGGGATCGCAGTCGACCCATCAAAGATTAGAGCTATCATGGATTTTCTGGCACCTACCACTATGACCGAGGTCAGGAGGTTCATGGGGCTAGCAGGCTACTATAGATGATTTGTTGAGGGCTTATCTAGAGTGGCACACCCTATCACATCCCTTCATTGAAAGGGAAAGAGGTTTGAATGGATGGAGAAGTTTGAGAGAGATTTTCAAGAGCTCAAGAGAGCCCTTACTAGTGCACCTATCCTATTTGTGCCTGATCCTTCAATGGACTTTATGGTGTGCATAGACACATCCTTAGATAGACTTGGAGCAGTCCTTATGTAGGATGGAAGGGTCATTCCTATGAGTCTAGGAAACTCAAAACTCATGAGATTAATTATCCTACTCATGATCTTGAATTAGCTGCAGTGGTCCACACATTAGTGAGATGGTGACACTTTCTTTTGGGGCACCATTTTGAGCTCTATTCAGATCACCAGAGCCTCCATTACATTTTCACCCAGCCTAATATTAATGCCCGATAGAGGAGGTGGATGGAGTTCCTTTGTGAGTATGATTTTGATGTCCACTACATCAAGGGGAAGGAGAATTTTGTATTAGATGCCTTGAGTAGGAGGCAAACTCTCCTCCATGACTACTAGTACTGATTTGTGGGATCGCATACTTTAGCACTTGCTTGAGGATGAGTTCTATTCAGAGTATGTTCAGTTGGATTGAGTTCAGAGGCCCCTTAAGGGGAAATTTGATGGATATTCCTTAGAATCTGATGAGCTTCTTCATCATAGGGGCCGCATATACATGCCTACACTCGGTGGGTTGTGTGACTTTATTATACTTTAGGCTCATAGAGCATAATATGCAGCGCACCCCGGAGTCAAGAAGTTTCATGCAGATCTGAGGTAGCTCTATCACTGGCTAGGTATGAGGTTGTACATTGCTATTATTGTGGCTAGATGTTTAGAGATTTAGAGAGTTAAGGAAAAGCACAACCATCCAAGTGGAATTCTCTAGCCACATGAGGTACCTGTGTGGAAGTGGGACACCATTTCCATGGACTTTATTGTTGGTCTACCTTTGTCTTCTCACCGTCATGATGCCATCATGGTGATAGTGGATAGGCTGACCAAATTTTCCCACTTCTCATTCATACGTACCACTTTCACAGCACCTGTAGTAGCACAGGTATTCTTGCGAGAAAATGTCAGGCTTCATGGCATTCCTCATAAGATCATATCAAACTGTGATATTCTCTCTTTACATCTTCATTTTGGAGCAATTTACAGACAATATTGAGAACCAGGCTCAATTTAAGTACATCCTATCACCCTGAGATAGCTAGGCAGACTGAGAGAGTTAATCAGGTATTGGAGGATATGTTGTGGATGTATGTTATGGATCACCAGTCTAGATGGGAGGAGTACCTTCACTTAGTAGAGTTTGCCTACAATAATGGGAACCACACATCCTTGGGTATGCCTCCTTATCAGGCCTTGTATGGAAGGCCATGCAGGACACCATTGAGTTCGAACAGGATTGAGGATAGGGTTTCAATAGGGCTATAATTGGTCAGGGACATGGAGCAGCAGGCTGTTTTGATCAGAGAACGCCTCAGAGAGGCTCAGAATAGACATAAGAAATATGTAGACATGAAGAGGGTTGATAAAGTCAACATTTTTGGAGATAGGGAATTTCTGAGAGTGTGTCTACATAAGATTCCAATCTGATTTGGAAAAGGCTCTAAGCTCACACCCCAATTTGTAGGAACTTTTGAGAATTTTGAGAGGAAAGGACCAGTTGCCTATCATATAGCTCTGCCCGCTAGCCTATTGCGCATCCACGATGTGTTCCATGTATCTTTTTGTGGAAATATATTTATGATGAGCGTCATGTTATTGATTGGGATGCCTTACATGTGGATTCAGATGGGCAGTTGGCTCTAGAGCCCATCCGCATACTCGCTCACCAAATATTTTCCCTTCAAGGTTGAGAGCTAGACCAGGTTAGGGTCCAGTGGGATTGTTATGATGAGGTCAAAGCCTCATGGGAGGATACAACATGCATGACACAGGAGTACCCCCACCTTTTTGATGAACTCCAGGAGGAAGTTCATCCCTAGAGGGAGAGGATGTGAGGTCCTACCCCGATCATCCTTCCAGAACTGATACTTCTATATTATGTTTATCTGGATGATACATTGGTTTTGATACATTGAAGTATTGACCTTTTCATAGCATAGCTATCATATTATGACTCTATTTTGATGATGTTAGATGTATTTTTTTATACATATGATTCTCAGATCTTGATGACATGTTTTAATAGTTTCCATTCTATGTTTCTAAATTTTCAATTTGGTCATGTGACATGTAAATGTGGATTACAGGTTTGAATTTTTTGAATGATCCATATTGGTTAATTTAGTATGTTAGATAAGTGATTCAAAGGATTTTGTGATTCTTTAGTTATATGTATATGGATGACCTAGTTCTGAGAAGTGATGTATAATTTATGGTTAGATGAATATATTATAATGTTTAATATCATGAATGTATCATTTCTTCCTTGGACTACTGATGCTCTGTTCAAATGTGCAGGTGAATAAACCATGGTTTCAAACTGGGGAAACAAGATTGGGTTAATGTGAATATACTTGTGAAATCAAGGTTAACCCTAAAGAGGGAAATAACCTAATTATAATGTAACATATGTTTGTAAATTTAATTATGCATGTTTTTAAATTTAATTTCTTCTATTTTGTTATTTCCTTTTTGGGCATGCCAATGTGTAAATGTGATGTGCATTTGTAGTGCCAATTGGCACATGTGTTTGTGAGTTGGCATGCCCATGGGTATTGAGAGGTTAAGTTTCACCCTAGGTTGTCTTGTAGTGTTCCCATGGGGTTACTTGCCTTGGAAACCCAAATCTAGAATTCTATCATAGAAATTCATAGGTAAACTCTAAGTTTTAGAAGGGTTAGAATGATCCCAAAAGGGTATTTAGGGTTAAAAATTTCTATTCATTTAGTTATACTTTGGGTTAGGGGTTGATTTTTAATGTTTTTAGTGTCAAAATATTATTTATGGCCCTTCTAAAATACCATTCTTGGTTAGTGGCGAAAATTGGGAAGAGGGAAGACCACCTCCTTCTTCAAGATAGTGGGATCTCTTTCATGCATGAAAATGGACATGTGTTAGGGAAGAGGACTCATATCACCTCTCATATGTTTGAGAAGAGGTAAGAGTTGGGTAGGGAGCCTTATAGGGAGGATGGTGTAGAGAACCCTGGCAAAAGCATGAGAGGAAAGTCATGTAGACTCATGAAAGACAAATGATCATGAAATATCAAGAGTGAATGTAATTGGATCCATGATCCATTTTGTATTTGATTCATCTAATAGCATCATAAAGCTATAATGCACCTAGAGGGGGGGTCATGAGGGTCATTTTGTTGATCCTAGCCTAGTAAGGGAATCTAAAGGCCTATAGGGTCTATAATAAATGTAATGTGGCCATTAGAGCCAATAAAATCTTCTAAAAGCACTGAGAGTGCCAAAAGTCATAGTTTGCCCATGTTGGAAATTTAGGCCTAGTAAGGCTTGTAAGGGGATATAAGAGTTCTTAGGAGTTTGATAGGGTTATGAACCTTTAGAAAGGTTAATAACATATTATGGAAGACTTAATAATTGTAATTTGTCAAATTTAACACTTTAGTGTCAACTAGACAATAAATCTCAACAGATTTTAAGTTGTAACTAATTGATAACAATCAGATAAATAATTGTTATGATTATGCAAGGGGTTATTAGCCTTTTATAGCTATTTATAAGGGATTTTTTGTTGATTGTATAAGAAAGGTAGAGTCGGTGCAATTCGGCCGAGCATTGTAACAAAGTTTTCATTCAATAAAATAAAGTTATTCTCTGTTATTTCATTCACTGTTTCTCGAGTACAGTTAGTTTAAAGAGTTTGAAGTTTTTTTATCATGTTATAACTCTCCCACCCTCTATGGTAACTATAATTGGTGGGATAATCCAACTATGTAACATATGTTTGTACTATATGTATCTTATGCAGGGAGTTGAGGAAGTTGTTTGAAGAACCACCAAAATAGTGGTAGTTGCTGACTGAGAATAAGCCTGGGTAGACACCAGTCAACATAAAGGGAGATTTATTCAAGGAAGAAGGGGTTTTTGTGATGGATTCTACATGTGGGGGTCCATAGTGAAGTGTTTATGTAGTTGGTTTTGTCTGGAGTGGATTGGAGAGGTCCTTTTGATCAGACCCTAGGTCTGTGCTCCTAGAAGTGAGGGTTTAGTGGCTAAGGCCATAGCTGAATGGTGGAATCTTTTGAAATTGAAAATTAGTTTTTTGGGAACCTCTAAAAGGACTATTTCAACCTTTGGAGTCATGGGAGTAAGTGGAGTTAGGGGTTGCTTTGTAAATGTGGAGAATTAGGCCTAGATTGGGGGCTACATGAGTATTGGATTTTGGGTATGGTCCAAGGGAGTCTATACTAAATATTTGGGAGGATTTAAAGATCCCAAAAGGGTATCTAATTCATGTTTTATTTTCCTTAGATTTTTGGGGAAAGTTGGAGAAAAGGGCAAAATAGTGACTAGTGTGGGCTACTAGCTTTAAGGGCTAAATGTGAGAGTTGGGTAAGGGATTAGTTATTTAGAGTTAATGGGTTGATGGAACATGCTAGATAGGCCATAAGGAGATGATCTATGGATTTGGAATGAAGGTTTAAGTCTTGGGTGAAGATATGGTGTTTGGAAAGCACTAGGGGCACTTGGGGTAGCCTAGAAGGTGAGTCCTTGAGGGGGATTTGGAAGTGAGAAGTTGTTACAAATAGGAGATGGATTGTTGTCAAACATGATCAATGGGGTCACCAACCACCACCATTTCATCAAGTGGTATGAAAGTGTGGAAGATGCCTTGGGGAGAAGAGTTGGAGGAGACAATCTGAGATTTTGAAGACTTAGAATCCCTTGTTAAACCTTAAAGTTGAATTATCCTTTAATAGTATTCCAAGGTGGTGATTCAAGGTTAGATGAATCTTGGTTTGTAGAGGAATTCAAATTGAAGGGTAGAATAATTTCAATCCATCATGAATGTATATTTGGAGAGAAGAGAGACTCATGGATACTCACAATTCAAAATGCAATGCAAATGTATGGGTAAGGTTTGTAAAATGGTCATTTTTAGTGGTTCATTTTTCAATTTTGTCTCACTTGAGATGGTTGATAATTTGTGTCTACAAAAAATAGTGTATAGAAGACCTTACATGGTACAGGGATTGCATGATAGAAACCAAGTTCAAGTTAGAAGGCAAGCATATGTTCATTTCAACATTGGACCATATAAAGATGTTGTCTTTTGTGATGTTATTCCATTGGTAGGATGCCATTTGATCCTTGAAAGGGTGTGACAAGTAGATAAACATACATTATATGATGGGGCATTTAAAAAATACACCTTCAAGCATGGTGGAAGAAAAGTGATACTGAGATCTTTGGAGGAAGATGAAGCATCATGGAGGATGCCGACTAGTTTCTTGTTTGAAAGAGTGGGGTTCCTAGGACAAAGGGAACAAGAAGAGGACAAGGTAGACATCAAGGTAGAAGAACATATGGTGGAGCTTCCAGCCTATGAAGGGGCTCAAAGAGATGTGGATTAGATAAAGATCCTGGAGGAGAGATTAGAGGGTGTGAATGGTTCATGTGAAGGACCAAATTAACACACAGAGATGCAAGTGCAGGTGCACAAAGAATAATCATAGTATGTAGATGACAAGACAAGGAAGACAATGATGATGTTTTGGCCTAGAGAGGAAAGGGCTCAAGAAGATGAGATGATAGAGATAGAGAAATGAATTTTAGAGGTTTCTGATGGAGATGTGGAGTGCATGGATGAAGAAATCCAAGTTGTGAAAGTCAAGTGTCCATTAAAAGTTCTTATGGAAAAGAGAGAGGATAGGGCTATGAAAGAAGCGATTGATGACATGTTTGAATCCCAAGGAGGATGGAATAGGGGGGATAAGTTGTAGGAGGTCTCAAGGATGATAGGGACCTTGGAGATTGAAGAGTTCACACTCTTAAAGACAGATTTGGAAGAAGTAGCCACAAGTTGGCATAAAAGGATGAAGAAGAGGTTGGTATGGCCCTTGAAGAGGCTTACTAAAGAAAGGAAACTACTGAATGGGGGACCCACTAAGAGGGTACAAGTAGTTGATGGTGAGAGGGATATCCATGATAGAAATAAGGCAAGTGTTCATGGAGAAGAAACAAATTTATGGGATGAGTTGAACACCATAGTTGAGGAATGGAAAGAGAAGGGTGGAGTGAAGAGAGAATGCCTAGAGTAGGGGCATAGAGAGGAAGGAGCACATGGTCATGGAGAGACCTTAGACTCAGAATTTTCTACAAAGACAAAGATCTCACAAGGAGTGTGTGAGAAGGAGAATGGAGTAGTGAATCTAATGAAGGAAGGAGTGATATGCCAAACATATGTTTTGGTGCATGAGAAGGAATTGGTCATTTTTGTTTTTGATTAAGGTAATAGGAGGTTTTGAAGGGGCCTTGAAACCCTTTACAAAAGATCAGAAGATAGATAATCAAGGACAAGGACACAACAAACTATCAAAAGAGACAGAAAACCAAGAGAGGGCTAAACCCCAAATTTAACAGAGAATTACATTACACAATATTATAAACAGATAACTAAAACAAGCTCCTAGAAGATGAAAAGAAAAAAATCTTCCAGCAACCCAAACAAAACAACTTCCAACTAATCCTCTAGCATCTAAACTTCAATCATCAACAGCTCTGTACTGTAGATCGAGTCCTATAATTTCTTGATATCTTTAGTTTGGACTTGGGCTTTCTTTTTAGTGTTGGAATGAGTCCTAGATATAGGGCCTGAATTTTGCACTTCTTGAGGGCTATCTTCCTCCTACCTAGCCTTGTGACTATCATTACCATCCAGAAGGGTATATAATGATTTCAGATTATCCAGGGAAATATTCATACCCATTTTGCTAACCGTAGTAAGATTTTTGATGAGAACCTTGTTGTTGTTAATCTTATCATTAATGTTTCTGAGCTTGTTATCAACCATAGAATTGATCTTTGTATCCATATTATTTACCTTATCAAAAAAATTATGCCCCTAATGGTACATGGTAGCATCATTGTGCATTTTATCAACAATTTCCTCCAGCAGTACGGTCCTATTCTCCATATTATTATAATTATCTTTGATCTCCTTTATGTCATCATGAATCCACTTATCCATGTTATAGCTATTCTCTGCTTTTTTATTTTCCATTTGCAGAAAATAAATAGTTGTTGCCCTTTTGACATTGACCTATCTGTCATAAAGATCATCCTCAAGGATCCTCTTTTTATAGACATTTTTGTCTTCTGGGTCACCTTTCAAGCTATCCTAGTTGTCATCAGGCTTCTCACTGTCAATGATATCTTTCTCATTTTTCTCAATTTCCTTATCGAGGATGATATCCTCCTCAGTGTTCTTTGTTTTTCCTCTGTCATTCTGTAAATCCCCAGTTTCCTTTTGGTCATCTTGAATGTCTTGAATCTTGTCTTCTGTATCTTCAATGTTAAAACTGTAATCATCAATGTGGGTGTCAGTATCCCCCAACTCCCTCTGAAACTCTAGAGTTTCCTGCTTCTTTTCCTCATCACCATCCTTATTTAGAGTGTGGTCTTCAATATGGGTGTCAATCACATTGTCAGTTTCCTCCCTTATATCATCCAAACTTTTTTTCTCCAGATTTTGGGTCTCCTCGAAAACATCTTTACCACTTGGAGACATATTGGACATCATGTCCTCATTTTTAGGCAACTTCCCAGTAAAACCCTCATCCTCAGATGACACAATTTCTTGTTCATCATCCATTTTCATTCCCTCAATATCATCATAAATTGATAGAGATATATCCACTTCAATAGGGGCTTTGCGGATTTTTTTTACAATTTCCTTACTAGTACTTTTACCCTTAGACTGCTCTAGACTTTTCCTCTTAGTGTTCACAATACTTTTGGGAATGGGGTCAGGGATATGGTTCTTGATATAGTCAGTAATTAGTAGAATTAATTCCTCATGTTAAACAAGGGAAGACTTACTCCTATGATCAATGATGCTCTGGTTGAGCGAGCTTAAGGTATAGAAGGGAAAACAAAACCTAATATTATGACGGAAATGGTTTACCATAACAAAATACTTGGTCATTTTTGTTTCTAACATTGTTATGACAGGTTTTTAGGAGTTCTATATTTCTCATCATGAAAGTGATGATGTTGCAGACATCTATGATATGAGGAATGAAAAAGTGTGCTTGGCACATAATATTTTTTTTTAGGTATAGGAGGTACATTGGCATAGATGATCCTCAACAACAGGTAGACAAAGACTAGAGGAAGTGAAAGAAAACTCCCCAATCCGAAGTGATTTGGATTGATTTGATCCTTGGGAGTATGGTGTAGAGCACCCTGTAAAAAGTATGAGAGGAGAGTCATATAGACTCATGAAATAAAAATGATCATGAAAGATCAAGAGTGAATGTAATTGGATCCATGATCCATTTTGTATTTTATTCATCTAATGTAATGAGCCTAAACTATAAAGGCAATGTAATAGGGGTAATAGCATCATAAGGCTATAATGCACCTAGAGGGGGGTCATGAGGGTCATTTTGTTGATCCTAGTCTATTAAGGGAATCTAAAGGCATATAGGGTCTATAATAAATGTAATGTGGCCATTAGAGCCAATAAAATCTTCTAAAAGCACTAAGAGTGCCAAAAGTCATAGTTTGCCCATGTTGGCAATTTAGGCCTAGTAAGGCTTGTAAGGGGATATAAGAGTTCTTAGGAGTTTGATAGGGTTATGAACATTTAGAAAGGTTAATAACATCTTATGGAAGACTTAATAATTGTAAGTTGTTGAAGTTGACACTTTAGTGTCAACTAGACAACAAATCTCAACATATTTTAAGTTGTAACTAACTGATAACAGTCAGATAACTGACTATTACGGTTATGCAGGGGGTTATTAGTCTTGTCTAGATATTTAGAAGGGAGTTTTTTTTGAGTGTCTAATGGAGGTAGATTTGGTGCAAGTCAATCGGGCATTGTAACAAATTTTTCATTCAATAAAATAAAGTTATTCTCTATTATTTCATTCATTGTTTCTCGGGTACAGTTAGTTTAAAGAGTTTGAAGCTTTTTTATCATGTTATAACTCTCCCACCCTCTATCATCACTTTAATTTGTGGGAGAGTCCAACTATCTAACATATGTTTTTACTATATGCATCTTATGCAGGGAGTTGAGGAAGTTGTTTGAAGAACCACCAAAATAGTGGTAGTTGTTGACTAAGAATAAGCTTGGGAAGACACCAGTCAATATAAAGGGAGATTTCTTCAAGGAAGAAGGGGTTTTGTGATGGATTCTACATGTGGGGGTCCATAGTGAAGTGTGTATGCAATGTTTTTGGTCTGGAGTGGATTGGAGAGGTCCTTTTGATCAGACCCTAGGCGTGTGCTCCTAGAAGTGAGGGTTTAGTGGCTAAGGCCATAGGTGAATGGTGGGATCTTGTGAAATTGAAAATTAGTTGTTTGGGAACCTCTCAAAGGACTGTTTCAACCTTTGGAGTCATGGGAGTAAGTGGAGTTAGGGGTTGCTTTGTAAATGTGGAGAATTAGGCCTAGATTGGGGGCTACATGAGTATTGGATCTTGGGTATGGTCCAAGGAAGTCTATACTAAATATTTGGGAGGATCTAAAGATCCAAAAAGGGTATTTGAATCATGTTTTAGTTTCCTTAGTTGTTTGGGAAAAGTTGGAGAAAATGGAAAAATAGTGACTGGTGTGGGCTACTAGCTTTAAGGGATAAATGTGAGAGTTGGGTAAGGGATTGGTTATCTAGACTTAAAGGGTTGATGGAACATGGTAGATAGGCCATAAGGAGATGATCTATGGAATTTCAATGAAGGTTGAAGTCTTGGGTGAATATATGGTGTTTGGGAAGCACTAGGGGCACTTGGGGTAACCTAGAAGGTGAGTCCTTGAGGGGGCTTTGGAAGTGAGAATTTGTTACAAATAGGAGATGGATTGTTTCTAGACATGATCAATGGGGTCACCAACAACCACCATTATATCAGAGGATGGAGAGGATGTTAGTAATAACTAAGAGGGGTGGGGGTGAATCAGTGGCCTCAATAATTAATCCTTAAATCAACCCTTTAAAACTTATTACCACTTTTGAGCCTCTATTTATATTCAGTCCTACAAGATGAATTCCTTGAAATACTTGTAAAAAATTACTACTTGTTGGAATTATTTGTAAACCTTCTTCTGTATGTTTACTGATAAGCAGTCTTTCTATTTACCGAAACACAGTAAATAACTAGTGTATACCGATCAATCCAGATTTATTTAAGTGAAATGAAAAACAATAAATTAATGACTCATCGACACATTAACAAATGGACTTTTAATGTGGAAACCCTGTTAATTGAAAAACCACTGGGACTGGTACCCCAAATTTTCACTCTTCTGAAGTGAGCTCGGTTAAGAGCTAACCATGTTAAAGGTTACAAACACATTGTTAGGTGTGACCTTGTTAGAGGATTTAAAAGATAGTTTGTCACTTAGTATCTGGCATCTAATGCTACCATCCTTGATCAAACACTCACTTTGCCTATCAATAGGTATCGAGCATATCCAATGCTACTTTGTATGATCAAACTTTTTGATACTCCTTGGGATGTATCTCAATTACAAAAGACTTTTAAGTCCTGCTCGGTTAAGAGACTTGATGCTTTAATGGTTAAACTAAAACTGTAAATTGATCTATTCACATATACAACTTGAAATGTAGATTTTTAGATCTATTGTAAGTACATTACCTTTCGGATCAATATTATCAATTCAATACCTTTGCTCCACACTATTCTGCTCTGTGATGTTGTATCACTATTCGTTGGTGTTTGCAAAATTTAGCTCTTTCCTCAACTTGATTGATTAGATCTAAATGAAGACTTTCTTCTCCTTCAGAATCTCTTTAGCATCTATTCTCTTTTCACTCCCCTTCACCACCTTCGTAATGAATTAGGTTGTCTCTTTATAGACATGATTTCACTTTTTCTTGGCTTTCTTGATCTTGGCGTGATCCACAATTCTCGCCAATTAGATTTAAAGAAAAACTCCAATTTATCTCGTAGATATCTTCTTTCCAACTGGAAAAAGTAGCTTTAAATCCTTTACTTATCTCTGGCTTTATCTTGTCGATTAAAACAATGATAAGTATTAGTTAAGTCTATTTTTAGCTCTTGAGAGCTAAGCATTTTTCATTTCTGAACTCTCTGTCCTATCGACCAATACTTCAGTTAGTCATCGATGATAAGTGACTGTTCTTTCAGTGTGACTTTAGTTGTCTTTGGGATCTCCATTCGTCTGGAAATACTATAATTCTATCCGTTAGGTTACTCTGTTCTTTTCTCATCGTGCAACACTGTGACTTTGTTCATTGGTAATGCTGTGCATTTGGTCATCGGGTAACACTGTGACTTTTCTCTTTTACTCTGTCCATCGGTGTGCACTCTGTCAGTGTATATAGTCACTTTGTGAATACTTGACTTATATGCATTACTGATACCATAGCCTTTGATTCATCGGTTCTTTGAAGTCTTTGGTACTATATCCATTACCATACCTGGATTATATCAAGTTGACATCAATGACAATACAATACATTAACTGATTTAATGTCTTGCATGAACTTTCTTATGTCTTTGTGGTCATCAACTTAACATCTTCAAACATTCAATCAGTTATAGTTCATCAATCTCTCCCTTTGGCATTGATGGAAACATACTACATTATCACACTATATTATTACTAATACAATATGAAGTATAACAGTTGAAGTTCATCAGACTACCAATCTTATGTACTATAACCGATACAAATATTTGGTCCTTGGTAAGTTCATCATGAGCTTAGATTTGATTCTTGTAGATTTCTCTCTGTCTTCAATCCCTTCACTAGATAGATGTAGAATCTTTTCTTTCTCTAATGTGATGTGTTCTTCTCCTGTGTCAAACTCTCTCCCTTTCACTATTCTCTTTTCTTTGATGTCTCTTGTCAGCAATTTTCTCCCTTTGTATATACTCTCCCTTTCTGGTTACATCTCTCCCTCTGGATAATGTGATGGATATAATCTCTCCTTAAGGGATGTAGTCTCTCCCTGAGTGATAGTGGATCCCTGAAGTGATAATGGATATAATATCTCCCTTTGACAACAACGCCAAAACAAATACATTGACAGTAATGCCAAATAAATAATTTCTATCCATAATATACTGCTCGAGTTTCCCAATCCATAGGCAATACAATAACTCTGGTGCTCGGAGTAGATAAATACCTTGTTGTGTATAGATTTATCTTTGAATTCCATCTCTTTGCTTGCATCAACATGAATGATATTATGATAATATGTAGGCTGATGTAGCCTTTTAGTCATTTTACTAACCAGTAGACAAGGGTCTGACCCCTAGTCTCTTTCTCAAGTATTCAAATGCATCCTTGGGCAGTGGCATGGTGAAGATATTGGCTAATTGTTCCTTAAATTGCACATACTCAAGTATCACCTTCTTTGCTTGACCTTGTTCTCTCAAATAATGATAATTGATGGAAATATGCTTTGTTTTAGCATGCATGACTGGATTCTTGGAAATGTTTATCGCACTAGTATTATCACAATAGATAATTATTGGTTCAAGAATTTTCATATGCATACCTTCCAATAACTGTTGGATCCATGCAATATTTGAGAAGTTTGTAGTAGCAGCAACATACTCTGCTTCAGCAGTAGACTAAGAGATGCATCCTTGCTTCTTGCTGATCCATGTGACAAGTCTGTCACCCATAAATAATGCTCCTCTAGTTGTGCTCTTTCAGTCATCAATATTTCCAACCCAATCAGCGTCGATAAAGACTTTAAGTTCAAATTCTTCCTCTCTTCTATACCATAAGCCATATTCCTTGGTATTCTTAAGATAGCTTAGGATTCTTTTCACAATAGTAATATGTGATTCCCTGGGATTAGTAGAAAATATTGCAACTATTGCTACTGCATGTGCAATATCTGGTCTAGTATGTAAAACATACATGAGTTTTCTAATAATTGATCTATACAAAGTCTGATTTTCCTCTGATGACTTGTCCTCATTTTTCATCTTACATCCAGTTGCCATGAGTGTTCCAACTGGTTTGGAATCTTCCATCTTGAATATTTTCAGCACTTCCTTGATTTATTTGGATTGAGTAATGAAAATACCTTCATCTTGTTGCATGATTTGTAGACCAAGAAAGAACTTGATCTCTCCAAACCTAGACATCTCAAACTCTTTGCTCATTTCATTTGCAAATGATTTGCATACAATATCATTACCTCCAAATATGATGTCATCAACAAATATCTCAGCAATCAAAAATGTTAGCATCAGTATCTTCCTTTAAATAAAGATTATTGTTTTCACTAGTTCTTACAAATCCAATACTTATGAGATAGGAATGAATTCTTTTATACTAGGCTCGGGGTGCTTGTTTCAATCCATACAGGTCTTTGTGTAGTCTACATACAATGTTCATTTTGTCTGGATCAACAAACCCTTCTGCTTTCTCAATGTATACCTCTTTCTCAAGTATTCCATTTAAGAATGCAGACTTGACATCCATTTGGTATACCTTGAATCCTTTACATGCAGCATAAGAAAGTAAAATTTTCACTCCTTCTAGCATAGAAATGGGTGCAAAGGTCTCTCCACAGTCAATCCCTTCTTCTTGTGCATACCCCTTGCATACTAGTCTTACTTTGTTTTTGGTGACTTCTCCATTCTCATTCAGTTTATTCCTGAATATCCATTTTTTACCGATGACATTCTTGTCATCAGGTCTCAGTACAAGTGTCCATGTCTTGTTTTTCTCAATCTTCTCAATCTCCTCATTCATAGCACTAATCCATTCATTATTATCAAGTGCAGCATTGACAGATTTTGGCTCAAAATCATAAATAAGACATCTTGTGTTTAGAGACTTACTTCTGGTTCTCATACTAGCCTTCTTGTCTCCTATGATCTGGTTCTATGGATGGTTCCTTCTAACATATCTGGCAAGTACAGGTTCAGATCTTTTTCTATCATATTGATCATCATTGTTTCCTTCATTCTAATATCCATCACTTGGTACATCATTTTGAGAAATATCCTAATTGTCAGTATTTGCAGCCTGATGCTCAGGTGCAATAATTTGTTGCTCGAGAGCTATAGATTATTTCTCAAATAGAGTGTTAGGTTCTTCATTATAAACAAACCTGTTGTAGTCTTTTGGTTCTTTTATGCTTTCTTTTTCATTCTTCTTCGCAAATTCATCTATCTTTATATTTGCACTTTCAACAATTTTGTTAGAGGCTTTATTGAGACATTTATAAGCCTTGCTCTTGGTGGAATACCCTAGAAAGATTCATTCATCACTCTTAGAGTCAATTTTTCCATTTCTATCATCTTTTAAGATATAACATTGACTACCAAAAAATTTTAAGTAACTTACATTGGGTGTGTAACCATACCATAGATCATAAGGTGTCTTCTTGGTGTCTTTCTTCAATTGTACCCTATTTAATGTGTAAATAGCATTACTAACAGCTTCCCTCCATAAGATTTGGGTGATGCCTTTCTCTATCATCAATGTCCTTGCACAATCAACTATGGATCTGTTCCTTCTTCCAGCAAGTCCATTTTGTTGTGGTGTTCTCGGTGTAGAGACCTATCTTTTGATTCCATGCTCATTACAAAAGTTAGTGAATTCATCTGAAATAAATTTCCGTCCTCTATCTGATCTTAAGAATTTAAATTATTTACCACTTTGTTTTTCTACCATTGCTTTGTACCATTTAAACATCTTGAATGCTTTAGATTTATCTTTTATAAATATTGTTGTCATCATTCTAGAGTAATCATCAACAAAGAGAATAAAATATCTATCATCATAATAACTCTTTGTCCTCATGGTTCCACATAGATTAGTATGGACTAATTCTAGAATGGCATCAGATGTATGGGTTTTGCTTTTGAAATTAGACTTTGTCATCTTACCTTTTTGACAATTTTTGCACATGATATTGTCTAGCTTAATCATTGTCAGTAAGCCTCTTACATTCCTCTTTCTTCTTATCTTTATCATGTTTTCAAAGTTCAAATGACACAATATTTTGTGCCACAACCATATGTATTCATTTCTAGCCATTAAGAAAGTGGTGTTAGTATCAGTTAGATAGAATAAGTTACCTTTTGTCTACTCACCGGTACCAATCATACTTCCTGATTTATTGAAGATCTTTGCCTTCTTATTGTCAAATGCTACTCTGTGACCTGGATTATTCAACTAAGAAACACTCATTAGATTATAATTCAATCCTTTCAACAAATAAGTATTTTCACATTTTATCAGGTTATTCAACATTATAGTTCCTTTACCTTCAACTAGACAAGGTGTGTCATAACCCATTCTTACTGAACCACCATTATAGAATTCAAAAGTCTCAAACTTTTTCTTGTCACCGGTCATATGGTGAGTCCAGCCACTATTTATGATCCAGACATCATTTTTTCTAACTTCATATATGAGTGCAATTTCTACATACCTTTCTTCATCATCATCTGAATCATCTTTTATTGCAACAAACACCATCTCGATGTCTTCATCAAATTCAGTGTCAGTATCATCATCTTTGCATTTGGATAGGTAACTGGCCTTCTTCCCTTTGTCCTTTTAGTCTCAGGTATCTCTTCTTTCTTATTGTCGGTTGCTTCTATAATCACCTCTGTCAAACTTCTTTTCAAATGACCTGTCATTACTTCTGTCATCTTTTCTTCTGTTAGGACATCTTGCAGCAAAGTGTCCAATCTCTTTACAATTAAAACA
>MU227637.1:2883818-2949460 GCA_018584345.1 Thuja plicata | reverse complement strand
TGGAAAGCCATAAAATTACAAAGGTTATAAATAATGAAGGATAACAATTTTCTTTCTCAATGGACCTATTACAACTATATAACAATGAAAGCCTTCCACAAGGTAGGTTACAAAATGATGATTTTTCTAGTCATACCCATCTTTCACCAAGGGGTATTATTCATCTTTGCTATCACTTCAAGAACTTGATAAATGTTGAGGTTGACCATGGAGGCTCACCTCCCAACTTAGGCCCTTACAAGGCCACCCCTGAGCTTGGGGATCCAAACTAGAACGGGATACAAATAGAAAAGAAAACATACTCCAGAAAGCTTCCCAACACAAGGATGAACAATGGATAGGTCTTCAAGAGACCTTCCAAAATAGGGGTAGTGGTAGACCTCACTGTAGGAGAGGCCAAGAATAAATATAGAACACACACGCCTCACATGGACTTGAATAGGACCATCTACACAAGATGCAGTCCTGAATAACCTCCTTATGCCTCCTAGGTGCCCTCAGGCCCTTCTTGGCATCATGGGTATCATGTTACCCAAAGTTTTTTCCTCCACACATGGGAGACTCTACACTAACATGAATCATTTCCATCTACCCCATAAGGCTACTCTACCCTCCCAAGGGTGAGTGTACCCTGAAGACCCATTCAAAATAAATCACAAAATAAGGACATTGAGAAACAAACATTTAAATTTCAAAACTGAAAATAAAGCTTCAAAACACATAGGACTCCATTAATGGAGTCCTTGAGCTCAAGAACACACATAAACACAAACAAATAACTTTAAAGAAATCCAACCTTAATCCAAATCTAAGGTGTGAAGAGGAATGGTGTTGAGGTATCCTTCCTAAGCTCCTTCTCCAAAAGCTCCTTCAACTAAATTCTGTCTCTAAGGGTAGAGAGTGGGTGAACACTCAACTCATCCTAAATCATTCCCTAAATAGGAAAACCTCCAAGAAGAGAAAGGCTTAAACCAAAGGTGAGGCAGCTGTAACCAACCCCAAACTAAACCACTTCCTAACTCTCCAAGGGTGAAGTCAAATGAAACTTGGGTAGAAGAGAGAGTGAGGTTAACCAAAGTCAAACTCCTCTTCCAAATTCACTCAAGACTGAAAATGACACTTAAAGGGAGCACTAAATGAGTTTAGGGGCTCATTAATGATAGAAAATGACCCCTAACCCATAGGGTACCAAGTTGGGTGACTAAAACTAACCCCGGTTACCCCTTAGGAGTCCAAAAGACCCTCTAAAACTCACCCTGAAGTAAACCTACGGATTTCTAAGTCAAAATAATTTCTAGAAACTTCTAACCCTGGGGTAAGCTTGGGTACTACTCCTAAATAACCTTAGTTAACCATGAACTAACCTTGGTTCCCCTTTGCTAGCCATGTCAATAATTAAATTAAAACAATTGCCAAACTTGGTACATTAAATTAAAATAAATGACATGACTTATTCACATAAACATTTACTAATTTAATGAGACGCATGCAAATCACGTTTACAAAATAATCACATAAACAATGAGGTCCATGTCTCTTCATATAGACAGTACCTTGGAAAGCATGGGTATTTACATAGGTTCCAGTACTGGGTCCCCGATTTAGATCCATGGTCAACTTTTCTTACACACTCAATGCACACATCAGTAGATCCAAAATGACATGATATGAATCATAACATGACATCAATGATATACATACATATAAACCATATTTTTATTAGAAATGAAATAACCTAGCATTGGTTTCCTAAACCAAATTCATCATATTACATTCATACATTTAAATCCATATAAGACATCAACATAAGCTGAAACTAAATTAAATCATAAAGCATCTCAAAAGTACCCTGATTACAAAATCAGGTGCTGAATATATAACACAGGATTCCACCGATCCTCAAATATATAAAAAGTCTCTGATAGTCAAAGTATGTCAATGCATAAACTACTGAAAGCATGAGAAGAAAATAGTAAAACTATAACAGTCTAATGTAGGTCTCACATCCACCCCCTCTAGGCATGAACTTCCTCCTAGAGTTCATTGAAGAGGTGAGGGTATTGTGATCTCATCTGTGTTGTGTCCTCCCAAGAGGTTGTAACCTTTTCATAGCAATCCCACTGGACCATAACCTGGTCCATCTCTCTGCCTCGAAGGCCCAAAGTTCGTCGAGCCAATATATGAATTGGCTCCAATACCAGCTATCCGTCTGACTCCACCTGCAAGACATCCCAATCTATCACATGAGACTCATCATATATATACTTCCTCATAACTGAAACATGAAACACATCATGGATGCATGATAGGCTAGGTGGCAATGCTAAATGGTAAGCAACTGGTCCTATCCTCTCAAGGATCTCAAAAGGTCCAACAAAATGGGGTGCTAACTTAGAGCCCTTTCCAAAATGGATTCGACTCTTATGCGGTCGCACTCTCAAGAAGACTCTGTCTCCAACTAGATAGGATCAATCAATCCTCTTCGCATCTGCATACTTCTTCTGCCTATCCTGAGCTTCCTCAAGTCACTGCCTAATCAAAGTCACCTGATGCTCCATATCCCTGACTAGCTCAGGACCAATGGAAACTCTATCCTCGATCCTATCCCAACTGAGTGTGGTCCTGCATGGCCTGCCATAAAGAGCCTGGTAGGGAGGCATACCCAAGGAATTCTGGTGCCCGTTGTTATAGAAAAACTCCACTAGGTGTAGTTATTCTTCCCACCAGGTCTGATGGTCCATGACATACATGCAAAGCATGTCCTCTAACACTTGATTGACCCTTTCAGTCTGACCATCTGTCTCAGGATGATAAGTCGTACTGAAGTTGAGCCTAGTACCCATAGCTGTCTGAAGTTCTCTCCAAAAGGATGAAGTGAAATGAGAATCTCTATCTGAGATTATCTTACGAGGTACGCCATGAAGTCTGACTATATCTTGCAAGAACACTTGTGAAACTGCTAGTGCGGTAAAGGTAGCACACACGGGTGAAAAGTGAGCCACCTTAGTCAACTTGTCGACTGTCACCATGATGACATCATGACAACAAGAAGACATAGGAAGACCTACTATGAAATCCATAGATATGGTGTCCCATTTCCACACTGGTACCTCATGAGGCTGAAGGAGACCACCTGGATGATGGTGTTCCACCTTCACCCTCTGGCACTCTAGGCATCTAGCTACCATCTCTGGAATCTGCAACCTCATGCCTAGCCAATGATATAGTTTCCTCAAGTCAGCATGCATCTTCTTAACTCTAGGATGCACTGCATAAGGGGCCCTATGAGCCTCAAGCATCACAAACTCATGCAATCCTCTGGAAGAAGGTATATAGATACATCCTCTATGACGCAATAGTCCATCAGACTCCAAGGCATACTCTGAAAACTTTCCCTCAAGGGGTCTCTGAGATCGAATCAACTCACAAACCTCCACATACATCTCATCCTCTTGCAAGTGATGAAGGATACAATCTTTCAGATCCATGCCAGTAGAATAGAAGAAAGCTCGTGCCATCTCCTACTCAAGGCATCTGCGAGCACGTTCTCTTTCCCTTTGATGTAATGGACATCAAAATCATATTCAAATAAGAACTCCATCCATCTCCTCTGCCTAGCATTAAGATTTAGCTAAGTGAAAATGTACTGAAGACTCTGATGGTTTGAATGAAGTTTGAATCGATGTCCTAAAAGAAAATGTCACCATCTGACTAAAGCATGCATCACTGTTGTGAGCTCTAGGTCATAGATAGGGTAGTTGAGCTCATGAGTCTTTAGTTTCCTAGACTCGTAGGCTATAGCTCGCCCACCTTGCATAAGAACCGCTCCCAAACCATCCAAGGAAGCGTCTGTGCATACCATAAAGTCTGCTAAAGGCTCTGGCACAGCTAGAATGGGTGCACTGGTAAGTGCTCTCTTGAGCTCCTGAAAATCCTTATCACACTTCTCAGTCCACTCAAACTTCTTTCCCTTTCACTGAAGAGAGATAATGGGGTGTGCTACTCGAGAAAAAGCATTAACAAACTGTCTATAGTAACCGGCTAAACCCATGAAACTCCTAACTTCGGTCACAGTGGTAGGTGCTGGCCAATCCATGATGGCATCAATCTTCGGTGGGTCTACTGAGATCCCATTCCCTGAAATAACATGGCCAAGGTACTTGACCTCCGCTCTGAAGAAAGCACACTTCGCCAAGCTGCCATACAACTGATTGTCTCTAAGACACTGCAAAAGTTGCCTCAAGTGTTCCTCATGCTCTTTCTCTTCCTTGGAAAATATCAAGATGTCATCAAGAAACACAACTACAAACTTGTCAAGGAAGGTACAGAATACTCCATTCATAAGGCTCATGAACACAGCTAGAGCATTCGTAAGACCGAATGGAACCACTGTGAATTAATAGTGGCCATATCTAGTGTGGAATGCGGTCTTGTGAATATCACTATCCACGATCCTCAACTGATGGTAACCTGATTTGAGGTCTATCTTAGAGAAGACTCGGGCACCCTACAACTGATCGAACAAGTCATCGATCCTAGGAAGTGGATACCGATTCTTGATGGTCACCTTGTTCAACTGTCGGTAATCCATGCACAAACTAAGTGAGCCATATTTCTTCTTCACAAAGATAACTGGTGCACCCCAAGGAGAAACACTAGGACATATGTGTCCTTTCTCTAACAATTCCTCAAGTTGTATCTTGAACTCATTAAGCTCATTGGTGGTCATCCTATAGGTGCTCTGGAAACTAGCTCAGCTCCTGGTATGAGATCAATGTGAAATTATACTGCCCTACGAGGAGGCATACCAAGTAGCTCTGATGGAAACACATTTGCAAACTCTTGAAGAATGGGGAAGTCATCAAGAGAAGTTTCCTTCTTGGTCTCTTCTTCCCTATCGCTGATGGTGATGGCATAAAACTAGCATCCCTTCTGCATGCATCGCTTAAGATGCATGGTGGATATCACACGAAGGGATACAAGCCTATGAACCCTAGTAATAACTATATCTGTACCATCATCATCCAAACATTCGATCCTCTTCTTACAATAATCTAGCTTGGCTCTGTGGGCACTTAGCCAATCCATGCCAAGAACTAGACCATAAGATCCAAGGGGAGTAACTCTGAGATTAGCTATGGTGGTTATCCCACCAATCTGGATCGGACAATCTCTAACCATCGAGGTTACAAAAACTCTAGCTCCTGAAGCTAACTCTACTTCCCATCTAACCTCTTGTCTAGCTGCCACTAGCCTGCAATGCTCCACGACCGATGGAGAAACAAAGGAGTCAGTGGCTCCTATATTAAAAAGAATAGTAATATCACTACCTCTGATCTTACCTGAGGCCTCAATAATGGTAGCCTGGTGCTCTACCTAGCAATTGTCCACTACTACAAAAACCATGTGGGATTTTCCTCTGTCCCCTACTATCGGTTCCCAAACTATTGTACGCTGACTACCACCCTGTGGGCACTCTCTAGCTAAGTGCCCCATGGCACCACAAGTGTAACATGGCCCCCGTGACTGAACTTGAACACTAGGAGGCCTAGAATACTGAGATCCTACAGTCCTAGATGAACCGCTATAACCACCCCTAGAGGACTACTGAGTCTGAGCTGGAGGGGTATATGGTGCCTGAGATCTTTGGTCCTTCTTAGGACCCTGTGACTACCACTGTTTGGACTTAGAGCCCTGCTAAACCTGAGGTACCCTCTGACGCTGGTTCTACTGTGACTGTTGTGGCTGTTGTTGTTGTTGTTGCTACTGCTACTGTGGGGCCCTAAATGTCCCTGTAGAGTTCCTTTGATTCCCTTTCCATGTGTTTTTCTGATATCCAGAGGCCTGAGATGAGGTATTGTGGTTCTGCGACCTATCCTTATAATCCCATGGGCCTTGAACTATCTCTTCAGCTACTAAGGCCCTGTCCACCATGAACCTTAAGTTCCCTGAAGGTACCATGCGTACCCTATCTAAAATCATGAGATTTAATCCCTTGATGAACCTGTTCACCAGTAGCTTCTCGTCTCCCATGTATTATACATAGGGTAGGAGGTCGAGAAACTTTCCCTCATACTGGGCTACTGTAAGACCCCATTGCCGGAGGTCATGGAACTCATCTATATGGTGTTGTTTGAACTATTCTAAAATATACCACTCTCTGAAGAGCTTGAGGAAAGCTCCCCAAGTGAGGGTATTAATGTCAATAAGTCCCTTGGTCTCCTCATGCCTCTACCAAGTGGATGCCCCGTCTCTAAGAAAAAGGATTGTGAACAGTGCCTTAAGGTTTCTGCCATAATTCTGCAACCCAAATCACCTCTCCAGGCTTAAAAGCCAAGCCTCAGCTCCTGCCCCATCTGCTTCTTCTGTGAAGGGAGGCGGTTTAAGCCTCATCAACTTTGTGATCTGATTCCCGATATCAGGGGGTGCCCTATCGAGTCTCTGTGCACCTCCCCTAGGAACACCACCTGGTATTGCAATGGACTCCTCTTCTCGGTCTACCTAATTCCCTCCTACTCTAGGAGGTGGGCTCCTACTTGTCTCTCTTTCTTGATTAACAGGTGGCATGCGGTCTAGAATGAGCCCAGCCAGGTTCTGAAAATCTAGCAATAGAGCTGCATTAGGATCAGGAGGGGGTTCAGGAGGTGGGCTCTGATCCCTCCTACGATCCTTTACCTCAGGTCATACCTCTACGCGTGTCGCGGGGGCACGTCACCGACCACGCCCTTGCTAACGGGCTTGACGAGTGATAGGTGGCATCCTACACATACAAGATAAATTTAGTAACAATGTAGTGGGTTAGGTTCCCAATGTTTCTAAACCTGGCTCTGATACCAAAATGTCATGCCCAAAAGTTGGGCAAAAAATACACGATCAAAAATTTTTAATAACACACTAAAGAGGATAACAAAACTACCTCAAAGATAACATGTGCACGCATACGGTGCAAGGGGAAAAACAGAAACTAGAAAGGTTACAAAGGGAGGAATAGCTTTCAGAGCTATTCTAAAGGGTTCCTTAAGCTACAAGCCTGAACAACACGCAAACTGAGACAGTTGACCATAAGTCAACTAGAGTTGACCAAAAGTCAACTATACTTTGAGATACGTGAAAGGTAAGTACCAGGGTTTGTCAAACCCTAAGGAAGACTCATACACGCAAAATGAGACAGTTGACTAAAAGTCAACTAAAGTTGACCAAAGGTCAACCGTACTCTAAAATATGTGAAGGAGCATTTCTAGGGCCTACTA
Source organism: Thuja plicata (assembly GCA_018584345.1). Taxonomy (NCBI): domain Eukaryota; kingdom Viridiplantae; phylum Streptophyta; class Pinopsida; order Cupressales; family Cupressaceae; genus Thuja; species Thuja plicata. The sequence goes on along the minus strand of MU227637.1, from coordinate 2,942,210 downwards.
AGTCCTATAGAGGGCATAGGCACACAAATTGAGGTAGTTGACCAGAAAGTCAACCCATGTTGACCAAATAGTCAACTGTCTCCGAAAGGCATGGAACTGGAATCTAAAGGTCTAGAGAGTACAGGGGTCACCTGGTATAAAAATTAGGATAATCGATCAAGGTTTGACCATGGTTGACCAAAACTCAACCATGCAAGAAACTCAGTCAAAGGGGGTGACGATAACAATGCCCAAACATTAATTAACTCTGAAAAGGATTTCTTAATTAAATAATTAACATCTCCTTTATTGTTCCCTAAAAAAAAAAAAAATTAAATAATTAATATTCGCATAAAAAAGAAATTAACTAATATGTCCAAAAACATTTTTTAATAATAAGTTAAAACTTTTAATCAACTTAATTTAAAAAGCCACTCAATCATAACCTAGCTTAACATGGTCGATCTCCTTTGTCTAAGAAAACATATCCAATAAAAATCTATTATTCTATTTCTGAGCCCTCATAATATTTATAATTCAAATAATTAATACTATTAAATTTTCATTTCAAAACTAAATTTTCTAAACAAACTAAACATTTCCATACCTATAAGTCTAATTTAATCAACATTAAAACTATTTAAATATCTATCAAAAACTAGACTAAAAAGAAAAATAACATTAATAATAAATCCTCTATACATATAAAACAAATATCTAATTTGAAAAAAAAAAAAATTTTAATATACATATATATAAAAATATCTAATGTAAAACTAACCCATTTAAGTTGAAAACAAATCTAAACTAAATATATCCTTACCCAAGAATAAGTCAATTTATTTTTTAAAAGATCAAAACTTAAAATTACTTCCTAAAATTAAATAAAACAAAGTATGCCCCAAATATATAAAAATTAAACCTAAAGGAAAGATAAAAAATACCCTAAATATCCTTATGGGAGAGGCGACGGAAGTCGATGGAAAACGCAGGTGAGGAGAAAACACTGACAGCGGCGGCAGACGAAGGAGGAGGCGGGGTTTTGGACTGCAGCGGAGCGGCTCACTGCAGGAGGAAGGGGTGGTGGAAGGGTGGCACGGTGGTGGCCGCAGGCGGCGACAGCAAAGGAGGAGGGGGTGTGCCGGCCAGTGGCGGCTCCACCCCACTGTGTAGACAGTGGGCAGCCCATGTGCTATGCGGCCCCCATGGGTGATATATGGGTTGGGGAGGGCTTCGCCCCCCCACCCAAAACATTTTAATGTATATTTAAAAAAAAAAAAAATTGTTACTAAAACACAGCGCCCAGCGCTTAAAAAAAATATCCTTTGTTTCATTTAGTCCCTTTTTTAATAATATGCGTTTTTTACTTTTATATTAGTTTAATTGTATTTTCTCCCAATAGCATGCATAGTAAAAAAAAAAGTTAAACTCTAGGAACTAAAAAAAATATATATAAAATAAATTATAATTTACTGGTAAAAAAATTGTCTGTATTTTCCCAAATAGGGACTATTAGGGAGCATGTTTTTAAAGATTAAATTTCATAGTTGAATTCTATAATTAAATCTAAACACTATGGTGGGAAAAAAAAAAAATTTAAGCATAAAATTTTTTGAGGTAATTTCCAGAATTTACTAGTTTACATAGAAAAAATTAAATACTTCCTTCAAGAATATCAACTCCCAAAAATATATTTAAACTTCTTATTCATTGCAAATAACCAAACTATGCTTTAATATTAAAATGACTTTTTTTTTTTTGTAGTGTGCAAATTTGCCCCACAAATACTTAAGCAAACTAATCTAGAAAAAAATCCTCATGTCACCAAAGGAATAGAAGATCCACAAGCATTATGAATTATCTTCAAGATCTCAAATAGGGAGAAATTTTATTTTTACATTGAGTCTCATCATAAATTTGATAAAGAAATTTACAAACAATATGGTTCTCATAAACCCCTGAAAGTCCCTTTTTCAATAACGAAATATTGGAAAGCCATAAAATTACAAAGGTTATAAATAATGAAGGATAACAATTTTCTTTCTCAATGGACCTATTACAACTATATAACAATGAAAGCCTTCCACAAGGTAGGTTACAAAATGATGATTTTTCCAATCATACCCATCTTTCACCAAGGGGTATTATTCATCTTTGCTATCCCTTCAAGAACCTGATAAACGTTAAGGTTGACCATGGAGGCTCACCTCCCAATCTAGGCCTTTATAAGGCCACCCCCAAGATTGGGGATCCAAACTGGAATGGGATAGAAACAGACAACATGACAAGCAGAAAAGCAAACAAAAAAGAAAATATACTCCAGAAAGCTTCCCAACACAAGGATGAACAATGGATAGGTCTTCAAGAGACCTTCCAAAATAGGGGTAGTGGTAGACCTCACTATAGGAGAAGCCAAGAATAAATATAGAATACACAAGCCTCACATGGACTTGAATAGGACCATCTACACAAGATGCAGTCATGAATAACCTCCTTATGCCTCCTAGGTGCCCTCAGGCCCTTCTTGACATCATGGGTATCATGTTACCCCAAGTTTTTCCCTCCACACATGGGAGACTCTACACTAACAGGAATCATTTCCATCTACCCCCCCAAGGCTACTCTGCCCTCCAAAGGGTGAGTGTACCTTGAAGACCCATCCGAAATAAATCACAAAATAAGGACATTGAGAAACAGACATTTAAATTTTAAAACTGAAAATAAAGTTTTAAAACACATAGGACTCCATTAATGGAGTCCTTGAGCTCAAGAATACACATAAACACAAACAAATAACTTTAAAGAAATCCAACCTTAATCCAAAGCTAAGGTGTGAAGAGGAATGGTGTTGAGCTATCCTTGCTAAGCTCCTTCTCCAAATGCTCCTTCAATTGAATTCTGTCTCTAAGGGTAGAAAGTGGGTGAACACTCAACTCATCCTAAATCCTTCCCTAAATAGGAAAACCTCTAACAAGAGCAAGGCTTAACCCAAAGGTGAGGTAACTCTAACCAACCCCAAACTAAACCACTTCCTAACTCTCCAAGGGTGAAGTCAAATGAAACTTGGGTAGAAGAGAGAGTGAGGTTAACCAAAGTCACACTCCTCTTCCAAATTCGCTCAAGACTAAAAATGACACTTAAAGAGAGCAATAAATGAGTTTAGGGGCTCATTAATGATATAAAATGACCCCTAACCCATAGGGTACCAAGTTGGGTGACTAAAACCGACCCCGGTTACCCCCTAGGAGTCCAAAAAACCTTCTAAAACTCTCCCTAAAGTAAACCTACAGATTTTTAAGTCAAGAAGACTTCTAGAAACTTCTAACCCTGGGGTAAGCTTGGGTACTACTCCTAGCTAACCTTAGCTAACCTTGAACTAACTTTGGTTCCCCTTTACTAGCCATGTCAATAATTAAAATACAACAATTGCCAAACTTGGCACATTAAATTAAAACAAATGGCATGAATTATTCACATAAACATTTACTAATTTAATGACACACATGCAAACCACATTTATGAAATAATCACATAAATAACAAGGTCCATGTCTCTTTATATAGACAAGACTTTGGAAAGCATGGATATTTACATAGGTTCCAGTACTGGGTCCCCGATTTAGCTCCATGGTCAACATTTCCTGCACACTCAATGCACACATCAGTAGATCCAAAATGACATGATATAAAATATAACACAACATCAATGATATACATACATATAAACCATATTTTTATTAGAACTGAAATAACCTAGCATTGATTTCCTAAACCAAATTCATCATATTACATTCATACATTTAAATCCATATAAGACATCAACATAAGATGAAACTGAATCAAATCATAAAGCATCTCAAAAGTACCTTGATTACAAAATTAGGTGCTGAATATATAACATAGGATTCCACCGATCCTCAAATGTATAAAAAGCGTCTGACAGTCAAAGTATGTCAAAGCATAAACTACTGAAAGAATGAGAACAAAATAGTAAAACTATAACAGTCTAATGTAGGTCTCAGACTTTACACAGTCCAAATACATCAAGGAGGTCCTAAAAATATTCAAGATGGAAGATTGTAAACCAGTTGGAACACTAATGGCTATTGGATGTAAGTTAACAAAGGAAGACAAGACAACAGAGGTAAATCAAACTTTGTACAGATCAATGATTGGAAAACTCATGTATGTTGTACACACTAGACTAGATATTGCACATGTAGTAGGAATTATTGCTAGATTTTTTGCTAACCCCAGGGAATCACATATGACTACTGTGAAAAGAATCCTAAGATATCTTAAGAATACTACAGAATTTGGCTTATGATATAGAAAAGAAGGCAAATTTGAACCTAAGGCGTTTACCAATGCTGATTGGGATGGAAATCTTGATGACCGGAAGAGCACAACTGGAGGATCATTATTTATGGGTGATAGGCTTGTCACATGGATTAGCAAAAAGCAAGGATGCATCTCTTAGTCTACTAAAAAAGAAAAATATATTGCTGCTGCTGCAAATTGCTCAAATATTGCATGGATCAAACAGTTGCTAGAAGGTATGCATATAAAGATCTCAGAACCAATGATTATCTATTGTATTAACACCAGTGCAATAAACATTTCCAAGAATCCAATCATACATTCCAAGACTAAACACATTGCAATCAAGTATCATTATTTAAGAAAACAAGTTCAAGAAAAAGAAGTGATACTTGAGTATGTGCAATCAAAAGAACAAACGGCTGATATCTTCACCAAGCCATTTCCCAAGGATACATTTGAATACCTGAGAAAATGACTAGGGGTCAAACCCTTGTCTACCAGTTAGTAAAATACTAAGGCTGCATCAGCCTATATATTATTAGAATATCATTCATGTTGATGCAAGCAAAAAGATGAACTTCAAAGCTACATCTATATACAGAAAGATATATATCAGAACTAAGCACCAGAGCATATTGTTGTATTGCTGATGGATAAGGAAAATTCAAGGAATATATTATGGATGGAAGAAAATGATTATTTGACATTAATGTCAGATATCTGTGAGATATTTGTTTGGCATTGCTGTCAAAGAGAGAAAAAGTTAACCATATTATCACAGTCCAAAAAAGAAGAAGAAAGATTATCCATTATCAGATTAATCCAATAGGGAGAGATCATATCCATAGGGAGAGTTGCTGACAAGAGATAGAGACATCAAAGAAGAAGAATAGTCAAAAGAGAGATATTGAAACAAGGAAAGGATGCAACACATCTGAACAAGAAACATAGAAAGCTCCAAGAATCAAATCTAAGCTAAAACAGAGCTTATCAGTGGCGAGACATTTTTATTGGTTATCAAAACAAACTGTTTGGTAGTTTGATGAATCTCAACAATTGTATTTCATATTGTATTAGAATTAGTATAGTGTGATAATATCGTATGTTTCCATTAATGCCAAAGGGATAGATTGATGACATGTAACTGATTAAATGTTTGATAATGTTAAGTTAAAGATAGAACAAGACATTAAATCAGTTAATGGTTTGTATTGTTATTGATGTTAACTTGATATCATCTGAACCGTCATGTATATAATGCCAAATACTTTAGAGAATCAATGGAACAAAGGTTATGCTTTCAGCAATGCATAACAGTCAAGTATTTACTAAGTGACAGATAACACTGATAGAGTGCACACTATTGGTAAAGGCAAAGAACCAAAGTCACAGTGATACCCAATGAGAAGAAGATAGTATTGCCTGATGAAGAAAAATCACAAGATGGCCGACGAGCTGAGAACAGAGTTTCTTGATGACTAAAATCCAATGATGCCCGACGCACAGAGATCCTGAAGCTAAGTGGAGTCACACCGAAGGAACTGGCAGTTGTCACCAACGACTAACTATAGAGTTGACCAATAGAACAGAGAGTTTAGAAAATGACAAAATATCTAGCTGGCAAGAGCTAAAGATAGACTTAACTGGTTGTTTTCATTATTTTATTTGACCAGAGTTAAGTAATTGATTTAAAGAAGATTTGTACAGTTGGCATAAAGATAACTACGGGATAAATCAAAATTTATGCTTTAAATCAGATTGGCAGGATTATTTTTCACGCCAAGAATCAAGAATCAAGAAACAGTGAATATCAAGTCTATATAAGAGACAAGATTAATTCATTTCATCATCACATGAACGGGGGTGAATAGAAAGAGGATGCTAAAGAGAAACTGATGAAGGATAACTTCATATAGTCCAGATCAATCAAGCTAAAGGAGAGGTAAAGAATTCTGCAGACACCGACGAACAGTGAAGCACAATATCACAAAGGAGAAAGTGTGGAGCATAAAGAATTGAATTGATACATTGATCAAAGAGGTAATGTACTCAAATAGATCTGAAAATATGCAATTAAAGTTGCATTAGAAACAAGTCATTGTGTTTCAGTTTAACCATTGGAGCATTAAGTCTCTTAATAGAGCAGGACTTAACAGTCTTCTATATATTGAGGTACATCCCAAGGAGTTCCAAAAAGGTTGATTCATGAAAGTAGCACTGGATTTTCCTAAAGCCTATTGACAGTCTAAGAAGGAGGTTGATTCAAGGATGGTAGAAAACTGAGATTCCCGATACTAAGTAATGTGTGATAAAAATGTGTCACACTTCTATGAATCATTCCATCCAAGGTTTCTCAAGAATGAGGCCTCAAATATCGACTCATAGCTCTCTAGTCATGGAGTGCAAAGGTTTGAAATGGAGGCTTTCTGATTGACCTAGTTGTGCCCATGCAAGTACACTATAAAATAAGAGATTCAATGCATGAAAAATGAGATCTACTCTATATGATTCCAATGCAACAAAGGAAATTAGTCTAAATGATAACAATGCAAGATTAATCTATAAAAATAAATATGCAAATTTAATCTATGAAAGTAAACATGAATCTAATCTACATGAATAACCATCGATGCAAGAAGAAGAAGACAAGAAGAGAGAAGTTGCAATATCCAAGCTTGAGTGCTCAAATCCTCCTCCAAAATTGCTCTCTAAACTTGTAGCATAACAATACTATAATTGTGGATGATCCATAAATGAGAATGAGAGATTTTCTTATATAGGAAAGTGAATGGTTGAGATTAAGAGGTAAAAATAATTGATCAATGGTTGAGATTAAGAGGCAAAAATAATTGATCAATGGTTGAGATTAAGAGGCAAAAACCCACCACTTAGGAAGATGTGATGAAAAAGGGATTTTTATTTAATTTATTTCATTTTCATCAAATAAAGTGCTTTAAGTGGGAATTTTTATTTATTTAATTAAAAGAGGGGTTTTATTTTAATTAAATAAATTAGAATAATTTTATTTAATTAAATGGGAGGAATTTAATTTAATTAAATAAGAGGAAGTTTATTTAATTAAAAGGAAGAAATTTAATTTAATTAAATAAGATGAATTTTATTTAATTAAAAGGGAGATTAAATCTTTTAATTAAATAAAAATGATCAAACCTTAGGAAATATTGAAATAATTGAATAATTAAATTAATTACAATTTGATCAAGGAAATTGATTTGAATTGAAAATATTGCAAAGCATTGATTCAGGAAATTGATAAAATCATAAAATGATAAATGGGGCCCATAGTCTGGGCGACAATTTTAGGGTACATACATTTTCCCCTCTTTGACTAATGTGTGGTCAATTTGGGAACACATGTAGTCAAAGAATGCAGTTGAAGTTCGAAGTTGACTTGGGATCACAAAACAACCCAGACATGTGATCGATTTGGGCACACATCAGGACAAAAATAAGCAAATTGAAAATGACAAAGTCAACACCGTAATAAGTAATTGACATGTTCGAGATAAGAATCTCAAGAAAGGTTGCCCCAATTGGAGAAAATGATATGATTGATAAAGCTGAATCAAGGATTGAAGTTTGATAGGTACTGCCCCCTGATGATCGAAATTGAAATGAGATAGAGGAAAAAAAAATTGATAAATTTGATCAAATCAAACTAAAGATAAGGTCCATGATGTAAGATGAAAGATATAAGGATCATAGAACCAAAGCATGAAATATTATGCCCCAAGGTTGAATTAGAAGAAAAGAAGTGGGGTGAAAGCGAATGGAAGATAGAAGTTTGGAAGAAGTGGAAAGAAATGGAGAGAATAAAGAGAATTTTCCCCAAAATCAATCAACTGTGTAAGATAGAAAATTTTGATTGAGACACAAAAGAAGATAAGGTAATGAAGATCAGAACGTGACCACAGTTGATTAAAATTCTACAAGAAAGATGAAGGAAACCCTCTCAAACTCATAATGCAGCCTAAAAATGCAAACTAACATGAGGTCTAACAATGCAAGCTACATGAAAATGCAAAGGCATACTTGCAATAGAGAAACTGTAACATAGGACTTTGTGTTCATCATTCATTACATAATGTTAAGGAACTTATTTTCATCATTGGGCCATTATTAACGGACATCGAAAAATCACACAATCATCACTAGTCACAAGTGCAACTATGAAGATATGAATGTGATTTATATTGGATTGGAATGTGGAAAGATTCTAACATAATCATCAAAGACATAAAGGTCAATATGAATGTGATGTTAGCTTACCCAATTTAATATAGAAAAACCATGCTTGCATCAAAGCATAGAGGCCAGGATGACCAGTAGAACGGTTGTGCAAAAACAATGAAGCATAAAGCAGGAAGCAAATAAAAACATGTTCCATGCCCCAAGTCCTCTAGCTATGCATCATGGAGAGACTTATTAGACAAGGACATTCAACAAAAAATCAATAACAGTCAGCACACAAAGAAAAGATCATGACATAGCTCAAGCATTAAGTGTTGCGTTTAAAAATTTAAGTGTGTTAACTGATACTGAGTCTTGAGGATAAGGATTGAATGCTTGCAAGCAGGTAAGACCACATGACAAAACTGGGTAAGACCAAACCAATAAGTGTTGAAAAACACTCGATGTCAAGGGTTGTATTGAAAAATATAGTTGGGGTGGTATTGGAAAAAACCATTTGTGGGGTGTCCTAAAGATTAACACTATTAATCTCTAAGTTCTGTTGATGATTAGTTACCAACACTTAGTTATTCACTTAGGCAGTTTTAGTTGGCTATCACTATGGCCGAGATAAAACAATGCAAGGCTGAGAAACATTTCCGAGCTGAGTTACATTGTCAAGCTGAGTAGGACACAGAGATGTTAAGTGCCGAGCAATAGAGAAGTCAAGTGCTGAGCAGAACAATTTTTATATACATGTCTGGAATGATTCAAACTTCAAGGATAAGTGATTTGGCTGACTTGTATAAGATTTTTGGGCTGACTTATGTATGCATTTAATATTCTTCTATGGAGTTAGTTATGCATTTAATTGTTTTATCATATGCATGATCTATTGTAAACATTAATTGTAATACCATCTTGGTATGGGTATCAGATCTTGATCATTGATCTAGATCTCGCTATTAGATTTGAACAGATATATTAGATTGCTTCTAAACCCTATTTTGTAATAGTAGTAAGAGAGCAGACAAAGTGTGGTGACTTCATTTTCAAGTGAAATGCACAGAGGGTTATTTTGTTAAGAAGAAAAGATCAAGCAAAGTGACAACACAGTGAACAACAGAGTAAAGTTGTATTAGATTATGAGATCATAGAAGGTATTGGAAAGAGGAGATCCATCATCAACATCAGAGTGCATAATGAAGGATCAATACTTGAGACATTCTAATCATTGTATCAGGTGAAAATCTCTTAATAGAGTGGTTCTAGAAAACCTTTCTTAATCTCCTAACAGAGTGCTTACTTTATTGTAAGTTCAAATCCTTTCATAAGGTATATTGTAATGATCTTTAGCTCTTAACCGGGTAGACCTTTAACAGGGTAGATTACATTTTGTAATCAACATTTTTAGCTTTAACATGCACACTTTATTACTGTAGTAGTGGACAATTTTGTGGGTGTCATCCCCACCCCAGTTTTACCTATTTGGGTTTCTGGGTTACCAAGTTCTTGTGATATGTGTTATTTATTTCATTGTGTGGATGCTATCTAAGATTACATTAGATTCATATATGTATGAATGTGGATTAGTTTGTTTTAAGTGTTTAAATTTGAAGATCTGATTCACCCCCCCTCTCAGTATCTTGCTTTCCCATTATTGTATTTCCAACAATTGGTATCAGAGCTCAGTTCTCTAAAAAGGTCATAATCAGCTTGAGAATACAGATCTTGAGATGGAGATCTACAAGATGGGTAAAGTCATTGAGAATCAAAATATTGATATTCAGCTAGCACTACAATAGCTTGAGACTGCAAGACAAGAATTAAATAATTCCTTGACTGCAAGGAAAGATTTGGCCAAACTAATGAATGACACTCATTATCAGGAAGAGGACACCACAAATCTATTTGAGAATGGAGATTTTACTAAGAGTGATGCAGCAATAGCAGATCTATTGGAAAAGAATAGTGCACTATGTGAAGAAGTCAGAAACTTGAAAAAGGGACAAGAAGCCCAATCAATAAGAATGTGTGAAGTTGTTAAATAGAAAAAGAAATATGAAGATGACAAGGCTATGGTAGAAGAAGACAAAAGAATGATGACTACCAGACTTGATGAAAGAACACATGATGTACAAACAATGACAGTAAATCAAGCAGACATGGAAAATCAACTACTACTTGTGAATTAGGAGATCAATAGGAAAGACTTGAAGATTGTAAATCTTAGATCTGAGAACAGTCAATTGAAAGATGAATTGAGATTTGAGAAAGAACTTAATAATAGAGTGAATGATTTGAGTGCAGCTATGAGCTACTTTTTACAACTGATGGAAGCATCAAGAAGACCTAAAGATTATTCTGGATTAGGTCACACTGAACAACATACAACCATTGAAGAAGGAGAATCATCTAAGAGAGGTGAAAGAAGGTATGCAAAGCCAAGAAACAACAAATCTATTTGCCATCACTGTGGGAAACCAGGTCATACAAAAAACATTCGTCGAAGCAAGAATGCTAAGTCCAATCCGAAAACCAATTTTAATGGTTATTACTTTAACTGTAATAAGTTTGTACATCAAGCATGTGAATGTAAGACAAAGGCACGAAAAACACCTAGACTCAATGGTAATTGCTATAACTATCACAAATATGGTCATAGAGCACAAGATTGCAAATCTAAAGGTAAATAGCAGTGGACATCAAAGGTACAAGAGAAATCACCAAAAAAAGGCAATACTTACAACTGGGATTACAATACATGGCATAGTTTTCATTATTGTGGTGAGTATGGACATGTTCCAGAAAATTGCGTAAGGACACATTTCAGAGGAAAGTCTAAAAGTTGGATGAATGGAAGCCTAGTTTGTCATAGTTGTCTGAAAATTGGTCATACAAGGAAATATTGTAAGACTAGGGTACCTACTCCTATTATTGAGCAAATTAGAGCACAAATGAACAAGACATGGGTTAAGAAGTCTGAACCATGCAGCAGTGAAGCTAGTGAACCCGAGGTCACCCAATCCAATGGATCAAGTGATCACATCATCTCCAACTAGGAAAAAGAGGTATGTAAGGAACTACATCTAAAACTCTTATCTTACATCAGTTCCTAACATGCAATGTACAAAAGTCCATATTCACATATGTTAAGATGCAGCAGGACATATTTTTGAAGACAAATGCTGAGATGAGAAAATTGCACTAATAGGTGTCGAGCACCAATCATGGACACTAAGGCTACGTTCTTTAGTGAGTGCCGAGTTTTATGATGGCCGAGTGTAGTAATTTGAGTGGGATGCAAGTTGTGTTAAATCCAAGGACAACTGGCTTACACTAACTCAACGGGAAAAACATTCATTGCTTACCTACCTTGACCTTTCAAAGTCTATAAAGGATGAACAGTTGACACTTCATTTTTACCTTGCAATTTTTTCCTATTTACAAAGTGATTGAAGTAATTTGCAGAATTGATCTTAACGAAGTTAGCATAAAATATTTCATCAGTGTGTCATCGGTAATCCTAAGGTGAACAGTGCGAAGAGCTACTTGCCGAGGTACTCTATTTTTCATCTTTCAAAGCCTAATTTTAAGATTATGGCTGCAAGTTCTTCCACACCAGCCAAGAATATGGAGGGAGAGAAAGAGAAGATTCAGTTAGTACGGAGTGATGAATTTGAACCTCTCAACTTTTGAGTTGTTCCTAAAAGTGTGATTCAGAATGATTTAACGGGAGCCCTCTCATCCATTCCACCCAAGGTACTTATGATCCATGATGTTCGATCATGTTATATGGTTAAGATTGATGAAGTAGGTGATAGTGAATTAAGGAAATCCTACAGCAAATTTTTTTTCAATGGAGTTCTAAAGGAAAAATTCAAACATTTAGCCGACAAAGGGTTAACTTGTGCCCTAGATTTTCCATAAGGTTTCAAAGATGAATGGATTAAGGTTATCCTTAGCTGAGTTCATGATATGTGTATGTGGTTGGATAATGGACCAGTCAAGATCACCAAAAGCATGATTCATAGAGTGACTGGATATCCTATAGTGAATGGAAAATGGACAATGAGAGATAACAACAAAGATGAAATTACACTAAACACTGGACCCATATGGAACAATAGAGGTATGAATATCTCTAAAATTACAGACCTAGAACTTGATTTTGGAGTAAGAGTAATAGCACATAAGTTCTATCAGTCGAGTAGATTGGATAGTGTTCCTTGTACAGCCATTGATCAGGCATGGAAAATTGTTAAGAAGAATCATACATATGATCTTGCCAAGCTACAACAGACACAATTAGCCAAGAACCTAGCATTAATCAGAAAGGCTAAAATCTCATCATGTAAGTTTGGTTCCTTACTAGTCTATATATTTTTCTACATTCAGGATACATTTCCTACACTGGGAAATATTGTTTGGAAAAAGGATAGACCCATTATAGTTCAAATTAATGAATGTATTGATAAACTAGGAAGTAATTTCAATAGCATTATGGGGAGCTATTTTGTAGAATTCAAGAAGAGAATGAGATTAAGGACTAGAATTCCTAAGTCACAAGTGGAGAAGCACTATGAAGAAATATGTTTTCTAGTTGATACAGATAACACTTATATCTAGGCTGTGACACCCAGGATAACATGCTTAGAACCATTTCCATATGAAATTAAAATTGATGAAGCATCAACTACCATCATTGCACTCCTAGCTGAGGCAATTGATACTACAACAAAGAGATTTGGAAATTTTGATGAAGCTAAAGCTAAAATTTCTAGAAGCTTGAATGAGGGAACTATGAAGAGGAAAAGAAAGAAGATTTTGAAAAATATGAAAAAAATGGTTGGTTTAGGTAGTCATGAAGAACCTGAGGATGCACCTTTAAACCTGACCACTGGACAAGGTGAGGATATATCTACAGAGGAGGAAGTGAGTGCATCAGAAGAGGTCACTAAGAAAGCTAAGAGAAAAAGACCATCAATTGTCATAGTAACCAAGCCGAGCAAAGCTAAACCTAAGGTTACACCTCCTGTAGCTAATTGTCCAAGGACTAGAGAATCTACTATTACTTCTCCAGTAGAAGTACAAACAAAAGTATATGGTAAGAGGAAAGTTGCAGAAAGTAGTTTTGGAAAGGAAGCTAAGGTTGCTCCTAAGGCTGAGCCGAGTAAGCCAGCAAAGAGACCAAGAAGGAGACTAAATTTGGGGATAGATAATGATGAGGAATAGACAGAAATTGATGAACCCAGCAACATACCTATAGCACAATTCAAGAAACCAGCTAGTATTGATGAGGTATGTGACACTTTGAGGAATTTAGTAGGGTTAGCAACTTTTAAGTTCATTAAGTATGAGAAATTGAATAATGTGGATAGGCACAAAGTTCAGGAAGCACTCTTGGATATGATGAGTACTTTCAAATTAACTCCTACAGAGATAGGAAATCATGTGCCAGATGAACTATATGATTTTCTGTCAAGAAAATGGAAATTTGCACTTACCACAGAGCGCCAGATCAGGGAAGGAACTCTAGCCCATGTAATACCTGAGTTAACCTCAAAACAAAGAGCCAAATTCATTGAGGATCACAAGAATAGGTTTGTTCCTAAACTCAAAGGCTATCCTATTCTAAAAAATGATATTGAAGGTGTAGTATAACAAAGGACAAGGATTTGGAAGGAAATCTTTGGACTGGTCGTTACAAAAGATAAGAAATCTGGTGAAGGGACATCTGAGCAAAAGACAAAAGCAGTTGAAGTGAAGACTACCCCTGAGCCACAGATAACTCAAGATCAAATTGTCATAGAACAGGACAAAACCAAAGTTTCATTAGATGCAACAAACTCTGTTGATCTCACTGCAGATAGTCCTCTGGATTTTATAGTTGATGATCCAAGCAATTTGATTGCCGAGGAACAAGATATACCGAGTGGCAAATACACTAATTCACCTACTAAGGCAACTGATACTAAAGAAGGAAAAACCACAGCATCTGATGAGATAATTGAAGTTGTCAATGATCAAAAAAGTGAAGAAAAGAAGCAAGCATATGAACAAGATGTAACTTCACAGAATCCACCTATTTTAGCAGTTGTGAAAATAGTTTTAGATAGTGGAGTAGTATAACAGATACTGTTGATAAGCCTAAAGAAGAAGAGGCAATTCAAGTGTTGGTTGATCTACCACACTCTGCATCATCCACTCCCACAGGTCCTAAAACTGGGAGTATGCTAAACCCATAGACAATATTGACAAAATTAAAAGAGGCAATGGACATTGACACTATCAAAGGAAAAGGTATTATACTTCCGAGCATAAGTTCTCCAGAGTTGAAGAAAAATAAAATTCTGAAGAAGAAGTCTCAGATTCTAGATGTAACATTAGATGAAGTCATTGTGATTCCACAATGGGATCCCAATGAGTTATCCTTTGAACAAATAGGGAATCTTCAAGAATTACATAAGAGGAAGAAGAGATAGGAAGAGATGAAGATAGAACAAAAGCAAAAGCAGGTGCTGCATGACATCAAAGACATATTTGCAAAGGATTTTGACTTAGAGGATGAAATGCCTCAAGCTCCAATTATTGATCAATTAGTCAAAATTGTATAGAAGGTAAAAGATGAGGACATAGACAGCAATGAAAAGCTTCTACAATGGTCCAGGAGAAGATTTGAGAGCAAAGTTCTAGAGAAAATCTCAGAAGAGATTGCCACCAAATAGGTTGAACTTTCTATTCTTGTAGAAAATTTAGAGAAAGTTACAGCCAATGTTTATTCTTTGTACAAGAAATTATGTGATGTTGAATTTTTCACAAAGGATAATCTACAGCTTGTTGAGAAGCTACAGTTAGATTTGAGATCAACTGGCACTACTTTGGGTAAAGATACTACTTCTAGTTCTTTACATTTTACTAAGTTTATAAATGCACAATGGAGAATAGCTGAGCTTATGGTTGAAGATGGTCGAATAAGGGCCAAATTGATAACTATTCAGACAAGCATGTTGCCTCACTTGGAGGTAATACAAAAGGAACTTTCAATTGTAAAGGAGTTATCACAGAGCAATGCAAATCTATCGACTGCAGAAAGTTTAGTGAGTCTAGCTGCCGAGCTAGAAATAAAATTGGAAGTTATGAAGATTGCTAAGGAAAGATGGGATACTACATTTGAATCCACCCTGCAGCTTCATAAACAATTTTTGGATAAGTACAACTTAACCCCACCAGCAAACAGTGACAAAAACAAGGGGGAAGATGGTAAGGAAGTTGGAAAGGATACATTATTATACATCAGTATAGAACAGGTACACTTGTATATAATTTTTGAAGGCATGTAAACTTTTTGTATGGATTATTTTCAAGTATATTCCTAGGGGGAGTACTTGATGAAATGAACGGAAGTAATGATAAGTGTTTTTGCCACAAATTTCAAAGGGGGAGATTGTTAATCTCTAAGTTCTGTTGATGATTAGTGACCAACACTTAGTCATTCACTTATGTAGTTTTAGTTGGCTATCACTGTGGCCGAGCTAAAACTATGCAAGGCCGAGCAACATTGTCGAGTAGTTTTCAATTTGCCTAGTTACATTACCAAGCCGAGTTACATTACTGAGCCGAGCAGGACACATAGATGTTAAGTGATGAGTGAGAAAGAAGTCAAGTGCCGAGCAGAACAGCTTTTGCATACATGTCTAGAATGATTCAAACTTTGAGGATAAGTGATCTGGCCGACTTGTATAAGCTTTTTGGGCCGACTTATGTATGCATTTAATATTATTCTACGGAGTTAGTTATGCATTTAATTGTTTTATCGTATGCATGATCTATCGTAAACATTAATTATAATACCATCTTGGTATGGGTATTAGATCTTGATCGTTGATCTAGATCTCGCTATCAGATTTGAATGGATATATTATATTTCTTCTAAACCCTATTTTGTAAGAGTAGTAAGAGAGCAGACAAAGTGTGGTGACTACATTTTTAAGTTAAATGCACAGAGGGTTATTTTGTTAAGAAGCAGAGATCAAGCAGAGTGACAACACAATGAACAATAGAGTAAAGTTGTATCAGATTATGAGATCATAGAAGGTACTAGAAAGAGGAGATTCGTCATCAGCATCAGAGTGCATAATGAAGGATCAATACTTGAGACATTCTAATCATTGTATCAGGTGAAAATATCTTAACATAGTGGTTCTAGCAGACCTTTCTTAATCTCCTAACAAAGTGCTTACTTTATTGTAAGTTCAAATCCTTTCACAGGGTAGATTGTAATGATCTTTATCTCTTAACCGGGCAGACCTTTAACAGGGTAGATTATATTTTGTAATCAACATTTGTAGCTTTAACATGCACACTTTATTACTGAAGTAGTGGAGAATTGTGTGGGTGTCATCCCCACCCCAGTTTTACCTATTTGGGTTTCTGGCTTACCAAGTTCCTGTGTTATGTGTTATTTATTTCATTGTTTGGATGCTATCTGAGATTACATTAGATTCATATATGTAAGAATGTGGATCAGTTTGTTTTAAATGTTTAAATTTGAAGATCTGATTCACCCCCCCTCTCAGTATGTTTCTTTCCCATTATTGTATTTCCAACAAACACATCCAAGAGACCAAAGCTAACATGGTTATGCCCCCTAGACAAAGACAAAGACCAATTCCAGACCAAGGCAACAAGGACAAGGCATGATGGAGAAAGGCTAAGTGTCAAGGACAAGCGCTAAGAAATAGGGGTGCAAAGGCCTCAAGTAGTGCCCGTTTCCAGGTTTTCACCACTTGGATTTTATTACAATTTTTTCTCTTTTCATTTTTTTTTTTTTTCATTTTTTTAAGGACTTTTTATAATTTTTTTGAATTTTTTCTACCAAGGCGCCTGTTTCCAGGTTTTCACCAAGGCACCTTTTCTATTTTTTTTGAATTTTTGAATTTATTTATTTATTTTTGGAATATATAATTTTTTTGAAGATACATCAAAGCGCCTATTGCTAGGTTTTCACTAAGATGATCATTTTTTTAGGACATTTTTTTATTTTTATCATTTTTAACAATACACCATTTTTTTGGATTTTTTCAGGATGAATAATATGTACAAAAGGATGCCCCCAGACAGAATGGGCATCATGGATAGAACTTCTTCAAGTGCAAGACATTGATAGGAAGGGAGCTGTTCTCCCTTTTCTGTAGATAGTAAATAAGGACCTGTCCCAAAAGATGCTATAATAATGTAAGGACCAAGCCAATTAGGTTCAAATTTTCCCTTTTGATCTCTATGTTGTTGATTCTTAGGATTTTCACGTAGGACAAGATCTCCTACTTGGAATTCTATAGGGAAAACTTTTTTGTTGAAGGCCTTGGACATGCACTTTTGATAGACCCTCATATGGTCAAATGATGCTTGACGTTTTTCATCTAGAAGTTCTAACTCTTGAAGTCTCATGGCGCGGTAGTCTTCATCTATAACTAGACCATGGAGAGAAACTTGAAGTGCAGGAATCTCAACCTCCAAAGGTAACACTGCTTCAGTGCCATATGCAAGGGCGAAAGGAGTAGCCCCAGTAGGAGTACAAATACTCGTTCTATAGGCCCACAAAGCTGGATTTATCTGTAAATGCCAATCTCTACCATTCTTACAGACTGTTCTATGAAATTTTTTAAGAATGGTCTTGTCTGATGCCTCTACTTGAACATTTCATTGCGGGAAGTAAATGGAGGACCAATGTTGTTTAATCTTTAATTTCTTGTAGAGTTGTTTAAGGTCCTTATTTTTAAAATGGGCTCCGTTGTCAGTGATAATCTCGTAAGGCACTCCATATCGATAGATGATATGGTTCAGAATGAATAGAGAGACTGTCTTGCTCGAGGCAACAGAAAGTGGGACAACTTCTACCCATTTAGTGAAGTAATCAGTAGCAGTGATAATAAAATTGTGTCCACCTGATGAGTTGGGATGAATCTGCCCAACAAGATCAAAGGCCCAACACTGAAATGGCCAATGAGATATAGAAGGAATGAGCTCCCTACTTGGAGCATGTATCAGGTTACCATGTTTTTGACACTTTTCACATGACTTTGCAAAAGCTACTGCATCAATCTACATCATGGGCCAATAGTACCCTGCCCTAAGAAACCTTCAGGCCATGGAAAGACCATTGGAGTGTCCCCCATAGATGCCCTCTTGAATGTCAACTAACGCTTGGTCAGATTCTTTCTTTTCTAAGCATCTAAGAAGTGTCCCATCTAGACCCCTCCTATACAAATCACCAGTGATAAGGGAATGGCGAGAGGTATTTCAGGCAAGGTTTCTACCTTTAGATCGATTTAAGGTTTTAGGTATAATGCCATCATGAAGGTATGAATAAATGGCACCATAATGGGATGACTCATGACCAACAAGGGTACAAATGATATGGCTTTCTTGGGAGTCAAAGATAGGGTGATGTAGCTCTTCCACCAGGAATTCAAATATTGATTCATGTTGCTCTAAATAAAGAAGTGAAGCAAGTGTAACCATAGCATTAGCTGCCTTGTTTTTTGCTCTAGGGATTTACTGAAATGTGACAAATGTGAAGTATCTCTTTAAGGAATCAACCACTTTCTTGTAAGGTACCATTTTCTCATGTTTTGTTTGATATTCATCATTAACTTGGTTGATTATCAGCTGTAAATCCCCATAGATGTGTAACTCTGTCATTCTCTATTCTATGGCTATCTTAAGTTCATTTGTTAAAGCTTCATGCTCAGAAATGTTGTTTGTACATGGGATCAATAATTTATAAAACTTAGGAATCGTGTACCCATGAGGATAAACAAACAAAACACGAGCTCCTGAACCATTTTGCACAAAAGATCCATCAAAGACATCCTCCATGTTATTTCAGTCATATACATAAGATGCTCATTTGGGAAGTCAACTTGAATAGGTGCATCATCTTGTAATGGGAAATCAGCCAATTGATCTACGATGGCTTGTCCTTTGATTGCTTTATGCTCAATGTACTCTATGTCAAACTCTAAAAGTATCATCATCCATTTAGCAAGTCTACCTATGAGGGCAGCCTTACTCAACAAATATTTGAGTTGATCTATTTTGGCTATGAGGTGTATAGTATGCGCAAGCATGTAATGTCACAACTTTTGGGAAGAAAACACAATAGCAAGGCAAGCTTTCTCAATGCTAGTGTAATTAACCTCATATGAAACAAGAGTATGGCTGATGTAGTATATTTCTCTTTCTTTCCCATTTTCATCAAGTTGAGCCAGTAATGCCCCCAAGGAAGATGTTGTCGCTAAAATGTATAAAATAAGTGGTTTCCTTGGGATAGGAGGCATTAAAATAGGAGGATTTGACAAGTAATTCTTGATTTGATCTATGCTCTTTTGAAAATCCTCATTCCAAATACATTTGAATCCCTTATGTAAGTTCTTATTGAAATGTTGAGCTCTATTTGCCAATTGTGAAATAAATCTCCTTATATATTGAAGACGTCCTTGAAGACTCCTCATTTGACTAATTTTTTTAGGAGGTGGCATATCAATGATCACTTGGAATTTTTCAGGGTCAACCTCTATTCATTTTTCTGAAATGATGAATCCAAGTAGTTTTCCAGAGGTGACTCCAAATGCACACTTTTTAGGATTTAGCCTTAGTTGAAATTATTCCATGCGATCTAGAATTACTTCCAAATCATCTAAGTGTGTATCTCTTTGTTTAGATTTGGCCAAGGTGTCATCCACATAATCTTTTATATTCTTATGCATCATGTCATGAAAAATAGTTGTCATAGATCTTTGATAGGTAGCTCCTGCATTTTTTAATCCAAAAGACATAACGTTCCAACAATAGGTACCCCATGCAAAAGTGAATGTAGTGTTTTCTTGATCTTCAGGAGCTATCTTAATTTGATTGTACTCAAAAAAATCATCCATCAAAGAATAAATCTCATAACCCGTAGTCATATCCACTATCATGTCTATATTGGGGAGTGGAAAGTCATCCTTTGGGTATGCTCTATTGAGATCTCTAAAATCTGTGCAAACTCGAATGGAATTGTCATGTCTGGAAACTGGTACAATATTTGATATCCATTCAGCATAGGAAATAGCTCTTATAAATTTGGCACCAAGCAGTTTCTCCAATTTAGCTTTGACTAGGAGAGCTATGTGATGATGCATCTTTCTCAATTTTTGTTTAACTGGCTTGACATTTGGAGCTATGGACAAGTGATGCATAATAAGATTAATGTCCAACCCTGGCATATCTAAATAAGTCCATGCAAAATTGATCTTCTTTTTTTGTAAGAACTTAGTGTAAGCTTCTTTTTCTCTTGGTGACAAGGACTCAGCCAGGTGTACTATCTGTGGAGCCTCATTTGTACCCAAATTAAATGCTTGCACTGGTTCAATAAGCACTAAAGATCAATATTGAAAATAGCTAGGAAGACAATCAAGTACCTCATCCTTAGGCACCTTAGAGAGGTTTTCACCCTTGGATACGTCATTTATTTTTACTTTTTTTGGTTCTGACAGTGCCACACAGCGGTTTCCGCCATCAGAACTCCTATTCTTTTGATTTTCTTTTCTTTTTATCTTGTGACTAAGGTACTTGATATCTGGCTCTGTCATGCTAGTAGCTGGTTCACTGGTGGAAGAGACTACAGGTTCAATGGCATTTAGATAACAAGCTATCTCGTAATCATTTTGGAATGTTAAAAGCTCAGGTTCTTGATAGTGTTGGGACCAATCAATAAGGTCAGGATGAACAAGAGGTAAGTCAACGACTGGTTCAAGGCTATAAATATGAATGATATGATCACTGGTGATTGAAGAGTTAGAGTCTTTCAAGTATCCCTCTAAGCTACCCAAATAAGGATTTGTCCTAACAAGTGAAGAATCGTCCACTAAGGCAACATGTGGGTTCAAAAACTCTAATCCTACACATGACTTGTTGGCTACCTCAAGTGGAGAACTAAAAGTGTGAATAACATCAATATCTCTATCAACTATGGAGGGCTCAGAGAAAGAGTCCCATTCATACTCATTGGAACTTGTATCTGAACTACAACTAGGATGCTTAAACCATGAAGGTTTGGGACATCGTGATGTAGAAGGTCTAGTTTTATCAAAATTAGCACTTTCTCTTTCCAGTAAATGAACAAGATTCTTATATTGGCATTCTCTCAAAGGATCTTCTATATCTGAATCTTGTTCTAAAGTTGCAACTGAGGCATGGGTGACTGAAATATCTGAATCTCCCCAAAGGAGAGTAGTGGAAGGGACCCAATCTTCACACATATCTTGTTGGTTTGTCAAATTAGGTACATACTCTGGTTCATCGTCACTATCCAAATTTTCAAAGAGAGGATTAGTACACTTGTTGCGATTTTCAAATCCTAAGCCAACTGGCTTCTTAGACTTGCGTCCAAATTTAGCATGATCAAGAGGTTCAGACCTAGCATCCAAATTGTGATTAAGAGGGCCATATCTAGGATAACCCATCTTCTTGACAAAATTATATCCTCTTCCATAAGATTTAGGAGAAGGAGAGAATTTCTCATTGTTCTTATACTTTTTTTTCTCTATAGATCCAGTCTCTAACAAATGTTTCCTCTTTCTCATTTTGAATAGGTACTGATGATTCTACAAATTTTCCAAATAATGTCATAGCTGAAGAGGAAGGCTTCATCTCTTTTGAAGGTTTACCATAAGACCGAGGTGAAACTAGAAATGTTGTGAGGGATTTGAGTTGATACCCCCCCATACCAGGGTCTATTGTCTTAAGCTTGTCTTTACATTCAACCAAAGTAGCATCAAAATCTTCTGCTTCTCTATTGAGGGGAACATGAGCCTCTGCTGAAATTGAATTAATAGATAAAGTGTTATCCCTAGGTATACAAATCTCTATGCCATTGTAGGGGAACTTAACACATTGATGGTAGGTAGATGACACTGCTTGCATATCATGAATCCATGACCTACCAAGTAAGATATTATACACAAGGGGTCCAGCATCAACTATTTGAAATAAAATATCCTTTTCAACAGGGCCAATCCTAACATGAAGGAAGACCAACCACTTGGAGCTTCTTTCTACCTCATCATAGGCTTTGATATTAATCCTCTTTCTAGTATCTATAACCTCTTTAGAATAACCCAATTCTTTCAAAAGACTAAAAGAACAAATATTAAGCCTAGCACCCCCATCTATCAACATGTTCCTAACACGAGTTCTATGGATCATGACCTCAATATGAAGGGAAAGATTGTGCAGATGGCTCAAAGATTTATCATCATCTTCTAAAAATGTAAGGTAATGAGGGGTAGCAATGTGATTAACCATATTATGGAATTGATCAATATCTAAATTGTTGGGGACATTTGTCGTACACAAAGCATCCTCAAGGATTTTTTTATGTCTTGGAGACAATTTAAGAGCTCAAAGATTGAAATCTGAGCGGGTGTCCTTTGTAACTGATCAACAAGATTGTAGTTCAATTTAGGATTAAAAGCTAGCTTCAAGGTAACATGCTTGGATGCCACTTGCTTAGGTTTACTGGATTGACTTGAATTGGGTCCTCTAATGATAACAAGACCTTGACTTCAGGTAACAGCATTAAGGGCTTGAGATGACCTTCTAGAGTTGGGACCCCTTAGCACTAAAACAAGATCTTTTTCAAAAATAGGAGAGTCTTCATCTAGATCATAACCATAAGTATCTCTTCCACTCATCATGTTAACATTTTCTTCCACAAATTCAAGCATGTTGATGGTATTCTCTGCATCTGTGTAAGTATAATTGATCTCATCTTTTCCATTCTTAACTTTAAAGGTTTCCCCCTTTTCATATTTGGGCAAAGGTTCCTTGAATGCCTTGTGATCAGTGTTGGTGTTCAATCCATCTACTTTAAGTTTTCCATTCTCAATGAGATCTTGAATGATATGCTTGAGTCTCCCACAATTTTAAACATTATGTCCAATACCATTATGAAATATGCAAAATTCTTTCTCTTGCCACCACCATGGTTTAACCATAGCTATATGAAAATGTGCTGCATCTAGAGGATGTGCCAAATTTCTATCAATAAGTTTCTTTAAGATTTCCTCATATGTCTCACCAAGTTTTGCAAATTGATGTTTTTCACTCTTAGGCTTACCTTGGTAACTTGGCTTACTTTTTTGTTGAGTGGATGCATTGAGCTTCACAGCTTGAACATTACTAGATAAGTGGAGCACATGTTGATCTTTAGGTTGGGAGGAATCCACAACTCTATCATTAACCACTCGTTTGTTTCTATTCCAATATTGGTTCTTCCCTTTATCCTTGTTAGAGTTGTTGTTTTGACCATTGTTGTTGTTATTTCCATGCTTAGTCAAAATTCCTTGTTCTCTTAAAACATCCTCAATCCGACATGCAGTCTCAACCATGGTGTCAAATGAATCAAAAACCATTTTCTTAACCTCATACCGCATTTCAGGGACCAAATTACTAACAAGAATGTCAATATTTTTATTATCAGGAATATTTCTAGAATAGCAAGAGCATTTTGTTCTCCACCTTTGCAAGAAGGTAACAAAGGATTCTCCTTGATTTTGTTTTAAGCTACATAAGTCCAACAAAGTGATAGATCTTGAAACATTGTATGCAAAGTGTTGAACAAATCTTTGAACAAGCTCTTTGAAAGTCTTAACAGGAGGAGTTATCTTAGTAAGCCATTCCATTGCTTTTCCCTTAATACTTCATGGGAATAACCTCATGAGATAAGAATAATCTTGATGGAACTCAAAACTAGTAGTATTAAACTGTCGCACATGATCATGTGGATCTCCACTTCCATCATATTTGTCATATTGAGGAATTTAAACCTTTCTAGGAAATTCTTTCATGTCAACACTCTTATCAAAAGGACTAGGACAAATAGAGTCCAATGAGAAATAATTCTTAGGTGCAGATATCTTGTCCATTTGTCTTTTCAATTCATCCATCTTCTCCTCTTGAGATGGACCATGTCTCTTAATATTTCTATCCACATCAAAGTTGTAAGGGACTTTAGCACCATTGTTGATTAGATTCTCTAGGAACTTATCCTAGTTTTTATCCACATAATTTTCCATATACTATTGAAAAAATGGTTCTTATTTCATGTGCATGAAATCTTGAGATATGCGGTCAAAGCTTGAGTTACTACCTCCATATTGTGAACCATAAGGAGCACATTGTAAAGATGGCCTTGAGTTCCTAGGAGGGGTTTGTCTCCTATGATGATCATGTCTAGAAACCTTTCTTCCTCTAGGACTAGGAGATCATGATGGTGATCTTGAATGTCTCCTACTTCGTGGAGTCCTAGGAGGAGTGGATGGAGGAGAACTATTTCCACCACTAATATGCATATGATTGAATGGACCATGGAGTTGTCGAGCCAAGAGCCTAGCTTGATCTTCTTGAAGGGCTTTCCTTTCCATTTCTATCAAAGCTTGTTTCTCCAAATCTAGAAATTTAATTTGTTCTTCCTTATGAGCTTGTTCATCTTGGAATACTTTCTTTTCACGCTCAATCCTCTTGAGTCTATCACTCATGTAATTAGCAGATGTTTTAAGAGGTGAGCCTAGTCTTGAATGTTGAAACAAGTTGTTGGTGTAAGTCATATTGATATGAACATCAGAAAGTTTATCTTTTTGTTTCTCATGTTGTGATAACTCATCGTCATAAGCATGTCTCTTACCTCTCTCTCTCTCTGAGCCCTTTGGTGTGCCTCCAAATATCTTGTTGAAATAAGGGGTGAGGTCGCTCTACTGTTATGAGAGGAACCACTGAATGAAACAAAATCTCTACTCTTTGCAAACATATCATCACGACGTTTATCCATTGCTTCCCTCTCTCTTTGAGTCATTGTGTAACTCATATCCATAGAAGAGTGAGAAGATGCTAAGGGGATACCCAACTCAATAAGATGACTCTTAGAATCAAACCACACTTCTGAAGTATTCCTAGGTGATTGATCAAATATGGGTCCTTTTCTCTTATGTCTTTGACGAGTTTGTACTAAGGGTAATTGGTTAAACACCACTTGAGGTTATTTTCCTTGATTTCCTTGATATCTTGTTGTAACTGGCATGAAAGAAAAGGTACTAGCTAAAAGGATTACCCTAAGAGATGTTGGTACCAAAATAGGATAGAAAATACATTAACTTGTCCAAAAGGAGGTGATAAGATAGAAAATTGCAAATAGGGATAAGCCAACACTACCATAGAGGTGCCCAATAAATTTGGGTGAATACCCTAGCACATATGGATCAAGAGGATGGTCTTACCCAAATTATATAAATTGAGATTGAAATTGTATGAAACTGGATGGACAAGAGACTACCAAAACTCTCCGGCTGTGTTATCAAAGAATCTAAAGGTTTATCTTTTCAACAAGGACAGTTTCTAGCTCACCAAGTGCCAAGAAAGGTCACTTGTGAAATCAAAGATCACTAATCCAAGAGGTCAAACACAAGAATCCTAAGAAAAAAAATCTTCTAACAGCGGGGTAAGTAATCCAATCAGATCTGGATCAACCTAGAAAACTGAAAATGATAGGATAGCAAGTAAGCAAGCAAGTGGGAAATGACAGCAAACAACTCACTGGCAGGAAGTTTTGCATGAGGAAACACAGTGAACGACGTGAAGAAACAATTTTATCATGCGAGGAAAGGACACATAACTCAGTTTTCAATTGTTTTAAATAACCAACTAGATGCATTAATAGATTTTATCATGAATCAGGCACGTAGAACAACAATCAGGGAGTTCAATAAATCGATGTTTTCAAGCAATGAGCAAGGGACAAAGAAACCTTACACATGAACATGGATAGTATCATAGTATTTCTACTCCATAAGAATGCTACTTGTGTATGTTCTCAAATGTTTTCCAATCACACACATAGTCCTAGAAAATAAAAATTTGGTTGCACTATGGTTCTTAGTAATGTTTGACTCTACAACTTTTGCAATCTCAAGTGGGTGAAATCCAATCCCGACGCACTGAGGTTTTGACACAGTCTGATAATTTAATCAATCAAGAGCTGCTAAGGAGCTCTAACAACCCACAAGAAACTACACCCATGGATATTTCTTCTACAAGGACATTTATATAGTGGCTGACACTACCATGGAAAAAATTTCTATTACCGCTTGAGGTTCCATCCACGTGGTTGATCCAATAAAGGGAATGTACACTACGATTAACCCTCTCTAACAAGGAATACTCACAATATGGACCACATGGGGACTTAGTTCGGATTCAAGGGTTCCAAGTTTCTGATTCTCCCAAAAGGGAAAAGAGCATAATCCTCTAGCCTCTTCACCTCACCAAAATATAGCAAACTAGATTAATTGACCTGCTAATTTGAAATCACCTCATTCAAGGCTCACACAACAACAAATGACATGAATCCCCCAAAGAGAGAAAGTATTGTCAAAAGTTGAAGCCCAAACCAAGTTGATCAATGAGGTAAAAACAAAATCCTTCCCTACCTACAAGGGGATCTATCGTCAAGAAGAGCTTCTCATGTAAAACAAGCGTATGAAGCCCACTCTCTCAAGATCACCACAAATAGTGTTCATAGGGCATAATTACTATGTGAAACATATATGCAAGAAAGCAAATCTAGGTCCATTTTTAGAGCACCAATTGGAAATGTGATCTATGAAAGCAAGAAACACTCAAGCTAGACACATGAGATGTTCATTTTATTTTTAAAATCTAAATCTTATAGAGATCAAAAAAATACCTCAAATCCAATGCAACGCAAATCATTTTGTTGTTTATCCAAGCAAGTCCAAGCAATCCTCACAAACTCTCCAACAAGAAAGACAAGAAAACAAGATATGCAATATATATTCAACTTATGCAAACTCTAGGGTTAGATCTGAAAATAAATTTTTAGGAGCAATAATAACCAGCAAATAATCCAAATGACAACTCACATCATGCATTGAATCATGTGAAAAATAAGTGCAAGTTAATCATTAAATACCCTTTTTTAATTTTGATTTTTGACCTAGTCAACAAGATTGGACTTATATGCCATGAATTTAGATCCTAAACCCTAAATACAAAAAAGAGACCCCTATTAAAAAATAGAGAGCGTTTCAAAAATGTTAGAATTTTAAAAATATCTTTTCATTTGTGTCCTAGGGAGCCATTTTTTCAAAATAGACCAGTTTTCATAAATCGACCAAATGAGCTATGATATTGCATCCAAATTTAAAAATCAAAGAATGGATCCCCTGTAGAATTTAAATAAATTTTTGACAATGTAAAAATTTCTAAAAAAAATTCTGATTTGTGCTGAAAATTAAGGTTTTATGAAAAATAAAGAAAAAATTATAAAAAATTCAAAATACCTCAGAAAATTCTGAATTGTTTACTGGAGCTTCTCTGATATGTCACCAACCTATAAAAAAAAATTCAGAATGAAACTCCAATCCGTTTGGGAGCTATGATCAAATCTTTGAAAATCTAGGGTTTTCATCTTCAAGCAAATCTGCACAAGGGTTAGGCTTGAAAAACTTCAATAAAATAACCATGTAAAGATTAGAAAATTTGATAAAATGAAGAAAAATCAGGAGTATCATGCCCCATGGTGGGTGCTAAAAATGTGTGATGAAAATGTGTCACACTTCTATGGGTCATTCCATCCAAGGTTGCTCAAGAATGAGGCCTCAAATATCAACTCATAGCTCTCTAGTCCTGGAGTGCAAAGGTTTGAAATGTAGGCCCTCAGATTGACCTAGTTGTGCCCATGCAAGTACACCATAAAATGAGAGATTCAATGCATGAAAAATGAGATCTACTCTATATGATTGTAATGCAAGAAATGAAATTAGTCTAAATGATAACAATGCAAGATTAATCTATAAAAGGAAATATGCAAATTTAATCTATGAAAGTAAATATGAATCTAATCTTCATGAAAATCCATGGATGTAAGAAGAAGACAAGAAGAGAGAAGTTTCAATATCCAAGCTTGAGTGCTCAAATCCTCCTCCAAAATTTCTCTCCAAACCTGTAGCATAACAATACTATAATTGTGGATGATCCCTAAATGAGAATGAGAGATTTCCTTATATAGGAAAGTGAACGGTTCAGATTAATAGACAAAAAGAATTGATAAATGGTTGAGATTAAGAGGCAAAAATAATTGATCAATGGTTGAGATTAAGAGGCAAAAACCCACCACTTAGGAAGATGTGATGAAAAAGGGATTTTTATTTAATTTATTTCCTTTTCATCAAATAAAGTGCTTTAAGTGGGGATTTTTATTTATTTAATTAAAAGAGGGGTTTTCTTTTAATTAAATAAATTAGAATAATTTTATTTAATTAAATGGGAGGAATTTAATTTAATTAAATAAGAGGAAGTTTATTTAATTAAAAGGAAGAAATTTAATTTAATTAAATAAGATAAATTTTATTTAATTAAAAGGGAGATTAAATATTTTAATTAAATAAAAATGATCAAACTTTAGGAAATATTGAAATAATTGAATAATTGAATTAATTACAATTTGATCAAGGAAATTGATTTGAATTGAAAATATTGCAAAGCATTGATTCATGAAATTGATAAAATGATAAATGGGGCCCATAGTCTAGGCGACCATTTTAGGGTGCATACAAGTGACAACCTCTATGTATAAAATCCTCTAACAAGGTCACACCTAACAATATGTTTGTAACCTTTCACAGGGTTGGCTCCTAATAGGGCTCACTTCAGAAGAGTGAAAAATTTTGGGTACTGGTCCTAGTGGTTTTTCCCTTAACAGGGTTTCCACATTAAAATCTATGTGTTATGTGTGTATGGTTTATTACTTTAGTATTTTATATTTCACATATAAATTTATGGATTTATCGGTATACTCTGCATATTTACTAAGTGTCGGTAAATACATTTTACTGCTTATCAGTAATCAAGGAGAATAAGGTCAGAAAAGGAAAATCGATGGACAGTTCATTATTATAAGTATTTCATGGCTTGCATCTTGTAAGGGACATAATAATCTGAGGTTTATTTGATTGGTGGTTAGAATAAGGAAAAATTTTGAAGCCACTGATTCACCCCCCCCTCTCAGTTATTACTTACAGAGATTCCATATTTCTTTGAATCTTCAAGATCGAATACAAGTAATGCATCAGATACATCAGAAGAGAACATCACAAATCTAAAGGAGATCAATCAACATTTGATAGAGCAAATAAAGATTTTTCAAATCGTTCAAGAGACCTAGATGCTGAGAATGATTGATGTGATGAGTTCTACTAGACAAGATGAAACAGAAAAAATACTAGCTATTGATGACAGGATGAAGATTATAGAGAAGCTATAAGAAAAGGAGTCGGAAATTCATAGACATGCTGAGCATCACCATGAGATTACAAATCAGATTATTCGTATGAGTCAAGAAGAAAATAGAATGAATATAGAACTCATTGAAAGAGTACAGACTATCGGTGAACTAAGAGAAGAGAATGAAAAACTAAAGCATAAGGTTAGAGTTCAGCAACAACATAATGAAATTATCAGAAAGGTTGAAGAAAGCAATAAAAGAATGGATGATTTTCTTGAAAGACAATGAAGATTCAACAACAACAATGGTCTAGGATTTACCGAAAATGGAGAATCATCAAATCAAACCAATCCAAAGAATGTCTATGAAAATCCAAGGCCAAGAAAGCTTATATGCAAACACTGTGGAAAGCAAGGCTGCACATCAAATGTGTGTAGAGGTAAAATGAAAGGTATTCCTAAATCTACATCTTCATTCATAGGATTCTATTATAAATGTAACAAGAAAGGACATAAAGCATATGAATGTAAGTCTAAGATGGATCAACCAAAAAAGGAAACCTACATGGACAAATACTGTCCTACATGCAAAATGAATGGGCACACAAGCCTTGAATGCTAGGAAAAGAAAAGGCAAGAATGGAAGCCTAAAGGTCAAGAAACTCCCTATCAACCAAACAGAATCGGTAATCAATATGTATGGGACTATAGTACATGAACAAATTGTACAACATGTGGTAGATATGGTCACATTGCTACAAACTACATGAGAGCATGGACCAAAAGGTCTAGAGGATGGATAAACCCTAGAATGGCATGCTTACACTCTCACAAAGTTGTTTATCTCAAGAAAGACTATAGAGACCGAATGACAGAGACAAGCACATATCCCAATGGAAACACCATTGAAGATATTCAGAGGGCTAGAGACAAAATCTGGAGAAAAGCCTCAAGAAATGATGAAGCTAGACCAAGTAATGCAAATGGTAAAACCCCACCAATGGATCTGGTGACATCACCACCCTCACTTGAGCTGAACAAGTAAGTATGGAATGACACTACACAAAGTCATATTTTTCATCAATTACATTATACAAATTGATATATAGTCAAAATAAGCATGAATAAAGATGCATATTATGTTACTTGTTACAATTCTGAGAAAACAACCCCATCGGTAAACACATATCAAAAATCATCAGTGAACATAAAGGATGAGCTATCTACACTTACCAAGAATTTTCGGTCAACACACAAAATGGCTAAGTTTCTAATGTAACCCAACACTCGTTGGTAAGGAAGCAAAGTTATAAGGTGTCATGACAAAAAATTGATATCCGTCAATGAAAGAAAAAATGTTAACAACCATCCCAAGAATCATGTCGACACCAACAATGTCATGTGAGACTCTTCCCAGTGAACTCCATCTTCATGACCTGACAAGTCATTAAGCATTTATGAAAAACTTAGGGAAAAATTCTATAAATACTCAATGGGAGCACTTCATTTTGCACACGCGATTTGAAAAGAAAAAGTAGAGCAAAACCAGAGCAATAAAAGATCAGATAGTAGAGTGACCTTAACTTGATCCAGCGCACAGCAAATAGATCATTCAAAATTTTCACAAATCGAAGTAAGTAACGAGGGCACTGAAGAACTCTATTATTATTTTCAAGAAATCCCTAAATTTGAAAAATGATGGCAACCACTTCAAGAACTGTAAAGATCAAGAAGGACAAGAAGAATATGGTTATGCTGATAAAGAACAACACCTGTGTGAAACCAAAGTACAAGATATGCCTGGAGATTGCATCACAACCTTATGAATCTGGCACATTTTCTAAGATTCCACCTAGGGTTTTTCTAATAGAGGATGCAAGGTCCTATATTCACTGCAAGATTGCTGAAATAGGTGATCTGGAGATAGACCAAGCTTACCAGAAGCTGTGTGATGTAGAAGGGAACCTAAAGGAAGAGAAAAAACACCTAGAGGTTAAAGGGATAACTAATTCCCTATATTTCTTGAGGTTTATCAAAACCGACTGGATTAGGTTAGTTTTGAGTAGAATGCATGATTAGAAGTTGTGGTTAGATCAATCTAAGAAAATCACTAAGGATGTCCTTCATGCTATAACTGGTTATCCAATAATTGACAAGCCTAAGGAACACAAACATCCCTCCATGCCAGAAGTTAAAAATCTCATGAAAGCTATGTGGGATAACAAAGCTCTTAAGGTTAACACCATCACCGATGAGGAACTAAGGTTCAGTGCATGTGTGATTGGTTACAAGATCTTCCAAGAAATAACGCTTAACAACATTGCATCTACAACAGTAAGCACAACTTATAAGATAGTGACAAAGGGAATTCAGATGGATCTATGTGAGATCCTGTTAAAGAAACTTGATGAGAACATGAGAACAATAAGGTCTGCAAAGACTAAGACATGTAAGTTCAGCTCACTTATCATGTGTATATTCTTCTACTTTCAAGAATACTTTCCTTTAGTAGGAAAAGTAAAGTGGGATACTACCAAACCAGTCACATTGCAAATTAGTGAACTTATTAAGTCTCTAGGAGATAATTTTGATTCAGTAATGACTGCATACTTCCTTGAATTCAAGGAAAAGATGATGGAAAGAGTGAGGATCCCTGAGGAACTAATTGAAAAACATAGGGATGAGATATGTTTTATGGTAGATACAAACTTCACCCACATAAAACTGGTTGTACCAAGAACTACATGGTTAGCACCTCTTTATTATGAAATTAACATAGATCAAGTAACCAATGCAATATATGCATTGATCAATGAACCACTTGACAACAAACAACCAAGGTTTGGCACTTATGAAGAGGCCAAGTCAATGATAAAAACAAGCCTAGTAATCAAAAAGACTGTCAACAAGAAGAATAAGATGGTTAAGAATCTTGAAAAGATTCTATCAGTTAATGAGGAGGAAAAAGAACAACCAGAGGAAACCGATGAATAGGGTACCATTGGTAAAGGAAAAGATGAGTAGAAATTAGATTATGATGTAACTGAGTCTGATACACCTCCACCTCCTATAAAGAAACAAATAACAAGAAGCCAAAATGCTAAGACCGATACCACACCTCTTAAGAAAGGTCAAGTAAGGACCTATAAGAGGAAGCAGCTGACATAAAAGAAAACAAAGTAGAAAATAGAGAAATAAAAACCTACAAAGATGAGGAAGAGAATGGTTAGGACTAAAGCTGACATTGAAGATTCAAAAGATAATGAGCCTAATGTAGTTAATAAAAATTTCACAAATCAAACAATTGATGAAGCTATTGATTCTATTGCTGCAACTAGCCCCATGTCTAATAGGAAAATCAGACAATGGGATAAAATTGAGCCAGAGGACCAGGGCAAGATACAAGATGCAATCATCAAGGAAATGGTAAAATTCAAATATGTACCAACTGAATTTGTCAACCAAATACCCAAAGAAATGGCTAACAGAATATCTCAACAATGGTCATATGCTCTTCATAGAGAAGGAGAAGCAAGGGAGAGGGTACTTGTCACACTTATGCCTCCCAAATCAAAGATGGAAGAAATCAAAGAAATATTGAAGAAGCACTCTAGTAAATTTTTAGCTAAGATAAGAGCTTACAAAGTGCTAGAAGATAAGTTTATAGAACTAGACAGCATGACCAAAACTAAATAGAGACAACTCCTAGATCAGCTTGCAGAGTCAACAAGTCGTGAGAATAAGTTACTTCTCACCGACACACCTCATGTAGAGGAGGAGAAAGATAAAGCCATTCCTAAGCACATTGGTTTGGACAATGTTGAAGATATGGAACAAATTGATTTGGACAAAGTCATGGATGATCTTGACATTCAAGACATCACACATTATGACTCTGACAAAGATCCACAAAAAGAAGATGATGTAATATTTATATCTCTTAAGGATCAAATCAGGAAACAACAATTGAAGAAATCAAAGACATGGATGTTGCTGATGAAATATGGTCGGACACATCAATAATTGACATCACAGGACTGGACCCTGCCGATCAACTCCAAAAAGATGAAGATGTAACTGCTCAATAGGATCAAACTGATGAGCAGGACACAACACTAGATGGAACACAAGTAAGCACTCAGGATAATATGCCAGTGCTTATAAAATCCATAAATTTTCTAGAAGGTAATGCAACAGATACAAGCATACCCGAGGACAAGGGTGATGCAGAGTCAAAGGACACAACCGATGCAACAAAGGATACAACTATAGAACAAGCTGCAATTGATGATCAGAAAGACAAACCTACTGATCAAAGTAAAGAGGAATAAAAAAAAGTAGAAGAGGACAAGAAGAAAGAAAAAGGTGAAGAAGCCAAGACAGATGAGCGGGAGAAGAAATTAGAAGAGAAATCTGCAGAGACACCCAAGGTTGATGAAGAGATGTCTTCACCAAACCAACAAGTGAACCCTGAGCATAAAACACAAGAAGCATCTTCAACAAAGCCTTCACCGAGAACTTTAGAGAAGACAAATGAACTAGCAATGGTAGTTCATACATCTGCTTCCACACAAATCTCAAAGAAAAAGAAGAGCAAGAATAAGAATCTAGTTACTCTAGATGAAATCATTGAGATTCCAGTTTGTGATCCCAAAATATTGGATCCAACTGAATTAACAAAGTATGCAAGACTTTGTGAAAGGAAAGAAATGCAAGACAAATTGAGAAAAGCCACCAAAGAAGAAAAGGTACTTGAAGTAGCATGAGGAATACTTCAACAAATTGTACCTGATGTAGATGTTGATCAAATAGCCCCAATGCTTGATCAATTAGTGGTTCTCACAGATGCAATCACATCTCAGAACATAGATGCTAAGAAGGCTATGGAGGATAGAATTGAATAGAAGTATGAGTTCAAATTAGCCGAGAAGATAAGCCAAGAAGTGGCATTGCAAAAGATAAATCTTTTTGAACTGGTTAGTAGAATAGATCCAATAATCTCAGAAGCTATAACCTTGATACAAAATTTATGCACGCTAGATCAACTCACTAAGGAGTATACCAACAAGATAGCACAAATAGATGCTAATCTTTAGACAAGTGCACAAAGTCTCACGAATAGTGAAGAGGTAATCAAATTGCACAATGAGCAGCTCAGCAAGCTCAAAAATTGAGACAAGACATTTATATTGCAAAGACAAAATTTAGAGATGGGGTAAATGAGCTTCAAGCTCAACTCTTACCGACACTCTCATTACTGTAGCATCATATAAAAGAGGCAAGAGCACTAATTTCCACCCCATAAATGTCTTTCCTAGACAACATTTATGATATGCATGCATGAATAGAGCTGGAGCACCTGGCACTAGCACTCCTGAAAGAAAAATGGGAGAAATTTCTCAAAGATATCAAGACCCCCCACTCACATATTCTTGACAAATTGTAAGTTACACATTTTTGTCACATTTTTGACAACTTATAAGTTGTACATTTTTGTCATGAGTATCAAATAAAGGGGGAAATGACATGTACAGTTAACAGTAAAAGGGGAAATGAAAGGATGAAATGATTTGTACAGTCAGTCATTTGAAAGAGCAAATGACAGGGAATGTATAGTACAAAGGCAATTATATATGTACATATACTTATACTATACCGATGCATACAATTAGGGGGAGTCATATAATGATAAGGATATATACATGGTGTACATACTAAACACTTTAGCATTATGCACATATAAGTTTTTGATACTAATGTCAAAGGGGGAGATTGAAGGCATTATATTTTTCCATTGGTATATACAAGGAAAAACATGATCTACACCATTGGTTTACACTACACCAACAGACAGGGCACAACGCTACCTGACACCAAGGTTACCCGATACTGCCAAGTACAAAGCATCCCAACAAACACTATTCAGTGTTACCCGATGACAAAAAGAACAAAGGAACCTGACGAGTAACCAACAATGCAACTCAACAAAACAACAAAGAGAGGAACCCGATAGATGAAGGCAACCTGATGATCATTTCAACAAAGGAATACTAATAGAATTTTAGTTCAACCCGACGATCAAGAACCGACAGTCAATTACATCATGCAAAAAGTGGATCTGACTTTCCACATCAGATAAATCACTGAATTTTCATATTTAGCTTCTTGATTTGTTTTAAAAACATTATGTGTGGAGAAAACAATGTAACTATTTTTTTTAAATTAGTTTAACTATTTTAAAACATGCAAACTAAAAGATCAAGGTCAAGTTGTATACCTTAGATCTAGAGTTAACTTTGTAATGCGTGATTCTAGAATAGGTCAAATACTTGTATAAATAGATGCTCAATCTATTGTGAACATGTTTTTTGATGATGATTGTAGCCACTAATATCATCTAAGGTTTATACAAGAGAATTCATGTAGAAGGACAAAAAAGGATCAATTTAGTTTCAATAATAGAACAAAGGCTACCGACGATCAGGAAAAGGTATTAATCAATCAATATAGGTGATATTCATATTATGAGAGCTTTAATGGATCTATGATAAGAAATTATAGATTTCATATAGTTAGGTCAAACATATTGTACTCATTCTAACAAGTGTAGTACACTTAATAAATCCTTTCAAGAAAGGTGGACCTAACAGTCCTATTGTAAATCTCTTAACCGAGTGCACACTTCATTAGTGTTGCTAAAGCTCTTAATAGAGTAGATCTTAACAGGTCTCCACTTTAATACTCCTAACATGGTAGATCATCAGAAGTGATCAATTATAAGCCTTTATCGACTCCCTTCCATTCTACAGATAGTGAATTTTTTTGGGTGCCATCCCCACCACAATTTTTACTTCCTAACAGGAGTTTTCTGCGATATCATATCTTGTGTTATGTATTTATTACTTTCATGAATGCTTCTATGAATGTTGAAAACAATTAAAGATTATGAATTAATATGACATGCATAAGAAATAATATCAGATATGGTTGGTAATACAATAAAGAATGATTACTAATGATGAAAGTGTTGGAGCTTTGTTTCTGTGCAGTTGATTAATTGTATGTTTATCATTGATGACAACATATAATACACAGCAATGATTCTGTATGTACTTATCAGAATGATGATATCAAGCCTTGTGTGGTTAGATACATGTTGTAGACATGTTTAGTATGTTATGTTCATACACACAGATCTAGATATGATGTTTTAGTCAAGTTGTATAATTTTGTTATTGGTAGTTACAGTTCTGGAAGAGTATCTATTCAGAGCCAACATATTTAAAATGTTTCTTGACTTGCACCTATCTTCAGGATATGCATGTGTATATTCATGATTAGTTATGACATAACTATGTTTGGTTAAATGTGCCTATCATGTAACATCAGGATCATGTTGTTTGAGATGATTTGGTGAAGCCGACTTAGTGAAGCGTCGCCTCTGTTCAGTTTGTGTTGCGCGGACTTAATATTGTTTGCGTGCTTAGTTAAGTTGAAAAATATGTTGTTGAAGTGTTTCCGAGAGTCATCATGACCTTCTACTTTAAATAAGATACTTATAGTAGTTCGTTTGTAAACACAAAGTTTGAATGATAAGAGAAGAGACAGAAAATGTACAGAGAAGAATATCAGTTGTGTTTCATTCATCAAGGATCTATGTGAAGAACAAGTGAAAGATTAAAATACACTAGAACTGATCAAGACAGCAAGTCTACTCTATAGTTCATCATCAGATATAGTGCATACTTGTTCTACAGAAGGTTTTATCCTTCACCATTGAAGCGGTGAGCTTTTGGATAGTGAGGCCTCACCCCTAACAGGGTTATTTGTAAAAGACTCCTAATAGGGTCAGACCCTTAACCAGGTCACTATACTTATTTCTTTGTAAAGAACAAATCCTAACAGGGTTGCAAGATATTCTAACAAGGATTTCTATAAACAAGTATAGTTCATTGTGGGTGCTAATTCCCACTGACATTTTTACCATTTGGTTTCCCCTAATCAAATTGTGTGTTATGTACTGTGTTATCTGAATGTGCATTTACTTTATTATATTTTGAAGTTAAAGAAGAGAAAAGATGTAAATTTACTGATAACTTATTCACCCCCCCTCTCAGTTATCCTTTGGGACTATTCTAATAGTTGGTATCAAATCCAAGTGCCTTGGAGAAGAAGCCTAACAACTTAAGGTAGATCAGATATCTTACTTCATAAAAGAGAGCCCTAAGTTTGATGGAGAAAATTATCTTGATTGGAAAAACAAAATGATAACACATCTACAGTGTGTTGGCTCTGAGATCTTTGAGATATCTACACAAGAAGTTGTTATTCCATCTCTGAAAGACCTTGCAAAGGATGATGCCACTAGTAGACAAAAGGTTACATTTACCAATAATGCAATCACTAAAGAAGCCCTAATTAGTGCCCTATCCGACAGTGAATTTTCTGAGATCAAGAAAATTGATAGAGCATACACCATATGGAAGTATTTAGAAGATATGTTTGAAGGAGATGTTCAAGCAAAGAATGCATGTAGGAAGACATGGAAAAAGAAATACAATAGTCTTGAGATGTTACCTAAAGAGAACATTAGAACTTACAATCAAAGTATAAATGAAGCAGTCTCTAGAATCATAAACAATGATGGAGAAATATCAGAAGAAGATATAATGGACAAGATGTTAACAACTTTAACATCAGACTATGAAAACAAGATAACTATTCTAGAGGAAACCATGCAATTCTCATGAGAATTCAAAAGAGAGACTTTGATCAATAAAATCCCTGCATTTGAGATATCAAGATTGAAGACTGAACCTAAAAGTGAAACAACTTTGAAAGCCTTAGTCCATGGTACGAAATCCTTAGACATCTCTAGCCATAATGAGAAAGAAGAATCTGATGAATAACTAGAGGATATCATTGCTATGATCGCTAAAAGAGAAAAGAAAGGAAAAGGAAAATATGAAGGACAAATTCCATTCAAATGTTTTTCATGCAACAAGATTGGTCACTTTGCATCTAAGTGTCCCACAAGAGTCAAGAAGTTCAGATCTGATTACAAACCTAAATATAAGAAGGAATGTTACCATGTTGAAGAAGGTGTAACTGATGAATATTTAGGAGATGATGAAATTGGATTCATTTCCCTTAGAGACATGGAAAAGTTTCTTGAGGAAATGGACATTGCAGATGAAAAGGAAGAACAAGAGTTAGCCCTAATTTCCAAAGAGACATCAAAACTGATTAGATCATTAACAGTGGATGCTCTCACCATATAAAAAGTGACAAAGAAATATTTGTTCATTGAGACAAATACAAAGGTGGTATGGTTATATTTGGAGATAACACTCCTAAACCTATCATAGGCAGAGGTTCTATCACTTTGGATGGAAAGAACAAGAAAGATGATGTTCTATATGTTGATGGATTACATAATAACTTGCTAAGTGTTGGAAAGCTACTTGACAAAGGTCATGATTTGGAGTTCAAAGACAACAAGTGCATCATTAACAACAAGGATGGAGACATGATTGCATTAGGCTCCAAAACAAAAGGTAATGTTTTTTAGCTCAATTCAGATGTAAGTTGTTTTGTTGCAAAAGTGGACGATAGTTGGTTATGGCACAAAAGACTTTGTCGTATCAATTTTGATAACATAGTAAAGATAAGTAATGAAGTCAGAGACCTTCCAAGTATTGCAAGACCAGTTGACACAATGTGCAGGGAATGTGTTATGGAAAAGCATGTAAGGAGTTCTTTCAGAAGCAAGCTGAAAAAAAATTGGATCTAGTGCATACAAATTTATGTGGTCCTACCCAAACAAGATCATACTATGGAGAAAGGTATTTCATTTTGTTTGTTGGCAATTTTTCAAGGATGATGTGGGTTGCATTCTTACAAGAGAAATTTGAAGCCTTTGAGAAGTTCAAAATATTCAAGCTAAGGTTCAGAATGAATCTGGATTAAAACTGAAATGTCTGAGATTAGTCGATAGAGGAGGAGAGTTCACCTCTAATCAGTTTTATGATTACTATGAAGAACATGGAATAAAAGGATAGTTAAGTTCTCCTAAAACCCCTCAATAGAATTGGATTGCAGAAAGGAGGAATAGGATTATACTTGATACAATATGCACTATGATGATTGAAGGAAAATTTGCACACACATATTGGAGAGATGCAGTAAATACAACAGTCTATACTATCAACAGAACTCAATTGAGGCCAGGCGCAGATAAGACACCCTATGAGCTTTGGTTTAGTAATGTACCTACAGTAAAGTATTTCAGAATCTTTGGTAGCAAGTGCTACATCAAGAGAGATGATGGTGTTGGTAAGTTTGATGCTAGGAGTGATGAAGGTATTTTCCTTGATTACTCTACAAAAATCAAAGCATACAGATGTTTCAATTTGAGATTGAAAAAGATAATTGAAAGTACTCATGTAAAACTTGATGAGAAGTTTATGGTTCAAGAGAGGTGCTATGAATATGCACCTATGATTGAAGATGAACCTAGGCCTAGTAGCAAAGATACTATTATTGAAGAAATGTTTGATTGCATTGATGTCTCATGCAATGACCTTGAATCAAGCAGAGAAGAATCACAAATTAAAGAAGAAGAAGTCACACCTAAGGTTCCAAAATTCACATCTAGATACCAATCTAAAGATGATATCATTGGAGATCAGAGAAGTAGTGTTTTGACCAGATCAAAAGAAAAAATTCTAACAATGGATGAAGAGGTATGTTTACTTTCATAGATTGAACCTTTAAGTGTTGAAGATGCTTGTAATAATTCTGATTGGAAGAATGCAATGAAAGAAGAATTAGATCAAATAATTAAAAATGATACATGGGAATCAGTCCCTAAACCCAGTGACAAAAATGTGATTGGAACAAAGTGGGTATTCAGAAACAAGATGAATGAAGATGGTATAGTAGTAAGAAACAAAGAAAGACTGGTATGTAAAGGATATGCACAGAGAGAAGGAATAGACTGCACTGATACATTTGCCCCTGTGAGCAGACTGGAAGCCATAAAATTCTTCTTGGCCTATGCAACATTCAAAGACTTTAAAGTTTATCAAATGGATGTAAAGTCAACTTTTGAATGGTGACTTGAAGGAGGAAGTCTACATAGAACAGCCTGAAGGATTTAATCTTTCAAATAAACCAGACATGGTATGCAGATTGAAGAAAGCACTCTATGGTCTTAAACATGCCCCAAGAGCTTGGTATGAGAGACATGATGGTTATCTTACCAAGATTGGATGCAATAAAGGTGTAGTAGATTGTAACCTATTCACAAGAGAGACACCTGATGGATTACTACTAGTTGCCATATTTGTTGATGACATTATCTTTGAAGGTAATGACAAGCTTAGTACAACATTTGCAAAAGAAATGCAGATTGAATTTGAAATGAGCATGGTTGGTCCTATAAAATAATTTTTGGGAGTAAATGTAAAGCAGACAAATAAAGGTATATTCATTATTCAGTCAAAATATGTGAAGCAAATATTGAAATTTTTTAAGATGGAAGACTGTAAGCCAGTATGCACTCCTATGATAACAGGAAGAAAGCTTTTGAAAGATGATGATTCCACAGCAGTTGATAAAACATTGTACAAATCTATGATTGGAAAACTCATTTATCTAACTGAATCTAAACCTGACATATCTAATGTAGTTGGCATTGTTGGAAGATTTGTAGCTGAACCCAAGAAGAATCACCTAATGGCAATCAAGAGGATATTCAGATATCTAAAAGGAACTATAGACTATGGTTTATGGTATCCTAAATCAAAGAATGTACAACTTCATGTGTATACAGATGTAGATTGGCTAGGTTGTATTGATGATAGGAAGAGTACTTCAGGAGGAGCAGTATTTCTTGGAGATAGGTTGGTTTCTTGGATAAGCAAGAAGCATAACTATATTTCTCAGTCAATGACAGAAGCTTGAAATATGTTGTAGCAGAACTAATTGTTCAACCATGGTTTGGATCAAGCAGATGGTTAAAGACTTTGGTATTCAGGTTGATTATCCTATTTTTATTCACTGTGATAACACTAGCACTATTAACATGTCTAAGAACCCTATGATGCACACAAAGACAAAACACATAGAGATCAAGTATCATTTTCTAAGAGAAAAGGTTGCAGACAAAGAAGTGAAATTGGACTATGTGAGCACCAAAGAACAGTTGGCATATATTTTCACAAAACCTTTATCAAAAGATACTTTTGAGTATCTCAAAGAGAAGTTGGGATTAATTCCCTCTCCTAAGTCTGATTAGAAAATACATGAAGAACATCAATCCTTTGTGACTAATAAATGGTTGACTACTCTACTTATGGAGTAGTACCTGTGCCTAAATGGTTTATGGAACCCTTTTCCATTGATGTCAAAGGGGGAGTATATACTAAGGGGGAGCATATACTCTGGGGGACTATATATGGAACACAAACACAGTCAGAAGAACTACAATAGTGTAGAGAAACCCTTGATGAGGATATTGAGAAGATTTTAAAATAAAGAGAACACCATGAATAGAGGATGCTTTTAATATCATATGTTTCCATCAATGTCAAAGGGGGAGATTGTTGGATATTTGTTTCTGTGCAGTTGATTAATTGTATGTTTGTCATTGATGACAACATATAATACACAGTAGTGATTCTGTATGTACTTATCAGAATGATGATATCAAGCCTTGTGTGGTTAGATACATGTTGTAGACATGTTGAGTATGTTATGTTCATACATGCAGATCTAGATATGATTTTTCAGTCAAGTTGTGTAATTCTGTTATTGGCAGTTACAGTTCTGGAAGAGTATTTGATCAGAGCCGACGTATTTAACATGTTTCTTAAGTTGCACATATCTTCAAGATATGCGTGTGTATATTCATGATTATTTATGAGCTAACTATGTTTGGTTAAACGTGCCTATCATGTAATATCAGGATCGTGTTGTTTGAGATGATTTGGTGAAGCCGACTTAGTGAAGTGTCACTTCTGTTCAGTTTGTGTTATGCAGACTTAATATTGTTTGTGTGCTTACTTAAGGTGACAAAGATGTTGAAGTGTTTCCAATAGTCATCATGACCTTCTACTTTAAAGAAGATACTTATAGTAGTTCATTTGTAAATGCAAAGTGTGAATGATAAGAGAAGAGACAAAAAATGTACAGAGCAGAATATCAGTTGTGTTTCATTCATCAAGGATCTATGTGAAAAAGAAGTGAAAGATTAAAATACACTATAACTGATCAAGATAGCAGGTCTACTCTATAGTTCATCATCAGATATAGTGCATATCTATTCTACAGAAGGTTGTAGCCTTCACCATTGAAGCAGTGAGCTTTTGGACAGTGAGTCCTCACCCCTAAAAGGGTTATTTGCAAAAGACTCCTAACAGGGTCAGACCCTTAACTAGGTCACTATACTTATTGATTTGTAAAGAAAAACTCCTAACAGGGTTGTAAGATCTTCTAACATGGATTACTATAAACAAGTATAGTTCATTGTGGGTGCTAATTCCCACCAAGGGTTTTACCATTTGGTTTCCCCATAATCAAATTGTGTGTTGTGTACTGTGTTATCTGAATGTGCATTTACTTTATTGTATTATGAAGTTAAAGAAGTAAAAATATGTAAAGTTACTGATAACTGATTCACCCACCCCCCCTCTCAGTTATCCTTTGGGACTATTCTAACAGAAAAGTGAAAAGTGTTAAAAATTTTAGAGGTACTGATTCACCCCTCCACTCTCAGTACTACTTCCCATTAATCCAAACATATTCTCTAGCCTAATTAGGTTTCTTCAATAACCCTAACCTTCAAGGATCCTTTCCACAAGATCCCACACCAATTCAGGTTGAGTACACCAAGGAACTCAAACTACTCAACACCTAGCCATAGTGCTCTTCTTGTCCTTCTTCACAAATTGATCCAAACTGATCAAGAACTCTTCCATATGGAGAGGTAGGATTCGAGATGGCTAATTGGATCTAATCCAATTTCTCCAAACACCTTCTACCATGGAACCTTAAATGGGTTCCAAGAACCAAGTCAAATTCACCCAAAATAGGGCTATTGGTATTAGGTCTAATTAGGCATTTTTTCCCAAATATATTGCAAAAATCCTGAACAAGGTTGAAAAATAGAAATGGATTCTAATACCCTTTATCAAGACCCTAAATATTTTCTAGGTCTTACTTCCCAAAGGTGTCCGCACAGTGGCTCATATAATCATGCCTAAAAATCAAGGTTTTCAAGCATTCAATCTATCTGTACAAAGAATTTGTTTCTTATCATTCAAAAATCCTCACCCAATCTTCTCCTCCAAGTTGGGGCTCCTCCACACACCAAAATACCTCTCCACAATCCCTGATTGAAGCAATCAATGCTTCCAATCCCTCCAACTAGCTCTGCAACTTCCTGTGATCCCTAGCCATGCAACTCTAGCTCACCTAGGGTATCACATTAAAAATATCTCCCTTGCTTCCTAGGGGCCC
The DNA here is from genome assembly GCA_018584345.1 of Thuja plicata. Taxonomy (NCBI): domain Eukaryota; kingdom Viridiplantae; phylum Streptophyta; class Pinopsida; order Cupressales; family Cupressaceae; genus Thuja; species Thuja plicata. The sequence continues at coordinate 2,897,853 of MU227637.1, read as the reverse complement.
CTCCTTCTTTGTACAATATATAAATGGAGTCATTTTTCTAATCCCAAAGGCCCGTGTAAACTCCACAGTGGGAAGAGGACTTATGACCCTGTTTCCAGAAGTTGCTTGGTTCAGACTAGCGACTGGCTTAAAACAAAAAGAATTTACAAAACTAACTAAATTAACACCAAATACAAATCTAACACCATGAAAACTCTCAAAAAACACTACCCTAAAATATTCAAGAGTTACAATACAATATCTAATCCATGAAAATACAAATTTCTCATAAAATAAAGAATTGCAACTGTTTCCTTGATTATACAGTCCGTACAATAACTTTTCCAAATCAACAAACCTATTCACAAGGTTGAGGGAGGTATTATATAGGTGTCCATGGTCCTAACCCAATATTTTTAGATAGTTATAACCCTCCAATTCCCTAAAAGACATTATTGCAAGAAATGTTGTCAATGTTGTCATTGACAACATTGACAACTTTTGCAACTTTTGTGCTTCTTGAAAAAAACATGAACAAACACCTCAAGAACTTAAAAAATTGCATAGTTAGGCTAATTAAACATAAAATAGGTCTTGTAAACCCTTAGTTGTCCAATTTGACCCCTGGATGGATTATTTTCACTATTGCCCCAACATTGGCAATATGGAACAAAAGAGCAACTTTGGACATTACTGAAAATAACCTCACTAAAGACCTAAATAGACCTCCTCATCTAACTCCAAACATCCTAGGACCCATCTAGTCCTATTATTTCACTAGTGGTGTGGCTAGGACCACTACAAGCTAAAAATAACTTAGAAGCCCTAGGTTACATTGTAGCCCTACCTAGGTGCTCCTGCACCATACTCCCCCACAAAGGAAAGTTATGTCACTCTTGTGGAAAATAAGTCTTTAGAGATACCCACCTTTTGAATTCTACTTCTGCAATCCATGAGGCCTCTGATTCAAGCCTATTCTTCCACTTGATGAGGTGTTCCATTTATACCGTGTGCCTTGTAGTCTTCTTGACTCTTGAATCCAGAACTCTGTCAGCTTCTAACTCTGGCTTGGGAGGTAATATAGTAGCCTCAACATAACCACTAACCCCTTGACTAGTTTGACCTCTCTTTTCTATCTGCCCTTTGAATTTGATCAAGTCTTGTACATTGAACACTAGAGATACGCTCAAATCTGAAGGTAGGTCTATTTTGTATGCATTAGCCCCATATTTGGCTAGGATCTTGCAAGGTCCCACCCTCTTCATATGAAGTTTAGTAGGGAAACCCTTCTATAACCTATATTTTTTTAAATGAACCATCACATAGTCACCTACCTCAAACTGAATGTCTCTCCTCTTTTCATCAACTTTGGCCTTTAGATTTTGTGTACTGTCTTGTATGGTCTTCTTGACTTGTTCTTGGATCTCCTTCATGGTTTGAGTGAAGTCCTCAACATGACCACTCATGTAATCCATACCTCCAAGATCCCTAATCTCACACACACCTCTTGGGTGCATCCCATAAACTATCTCAAATGGGTTTCTCCCAGTGGTTCTGTTCTTGCTATCATTGTATGTATACTCTGCTCGGGGAATAACCACATCCCATGTCTAACCATACTCCTTAGTTAGGTACCTCAATAGGTTACCCAAAACTCTGTTGACCACCTCAATTTGGCCATTTGTCTGAGGATGGTAGGATGAACCAAAAGATAGATTAATACCCATTTTAGTCCACAAAGTTCTCCAAAAATGGCTCATAAACTTTACATCCCTATCTGATACAATACTTAGGGGAAAACCATGAATTCTCACAATCTCCTTAAAGAACAAATAAGCTATGTGGCTAGCGTCATGAGTAGTCTTGTAGGGAATGAAATTTCCCATTTTGCTAAATCTGTCAACCACTACATAAATATTGTCATATCCTTGCTTTCTTTTGGGTAGACCTACTATGAAGTTCATGCTCACACACTCCCATGGCCTATTAGGGACTGGGAAAAGTTGTTACAAACTTGCATTGCTTATTCCTCCTTTGACTTTCATGCATATGACACACTACTCAACATACCTAGTAACATCTCTTACCAATTTTGGCCAATGGTAGAACCTTTGCACAACCTCCAAGGTTTTGTTCTTACCAAAGTGACCACTCAAACACCCATTGTGTTTCTCCTATATGAGATTCTCTCTCATGGAACCTCTTGGCACACACAACTGATTTCCCTTAAATAACAATCCATTTTTCAAAGTAAAATCAGAAAACTTGCTATGGAAATGATTCTGAAAATCAACACACACCTTGTATGCCTCACCAAAATCTTCATCTTCCTTGTGGCGATCTCTAAAACTATCAATTCCAATGCTATTCAACTGAACCTCTTGGACTATCAACAATCTCCTTCTTAATGCATCTACAACCTTGTTCAATTGCCCTTTCTTATGCTTAATTGTAAATGTAAATGCTTGTAAATATTCCATCCATTTCAGATGTCTATTTCTTAGTTTCTCCTGAGTATTGATATAACTAAGGGCTTGGTTGTTAGTAAGCACAAAAAATTCTTTCGGCAATAGATAATGCCTCCACTTTCTAAGGGATTGGACTAAAGCATATAGTTCTAGGTCATAAGAAGAGTATTTCTTCTTAGCTTCATTTAATTTCTCACTAAAGAATGCTACTGGCCTACCTTCTTGACTCAATACACCCCCTTACTTCCATCCCACTTGCATCACACTCAATAGTAAAAAGTTTCTCAAAACTTGGCAATTGTAGGATAGGTTGAGTGGCTACTTGTTTCTTCAACATCTCAAAGGCTTTTCCTACTTCTAAGGTCCACCGAAACTTAGCTTTGACCCCACCCTTAATGGTTTCTAATAAAGGTGCACAAATACCACTAAAGAACCTAATAAATTTCCTATAAAAAGGGGATAAGCCATGGAAACTTCTTACCTCAATGGTTGTGGTAGGTGGTGGCCAATTCTGGATAGTTGCAACTTTGTCTTGATCCATCTTCAAAGACCCTTTGGACACTACAAAGCCCAAGTATACCAGTTCTTTCTTGAAGAACTCACATTTTTCAAGATTGATATCCAACTTCTCTTCATGTAATCTCTACAACACAGCCTCTACATGCTTTATATGCTCCTCCTTTGTCTTGCTAAATATCAGTATATCATCAAGATATACAACTACAAAGTCCTTGAGCACTCCATTCATGAGCCTCATGAATGTGCTCGGAGAATTTGTGAGGTCAAATGACATCACAAGCCATTCATATAACCCATCTATGGTCTTGAATGTCATTTTCCATTCATCCCCTTCTTTCACCCTGATTTGGTGATAACCAATTTTCAAATCCAACTTGGTAAAGTACATTGCCCTCCAAGTAAATCCATGAGATCTTCAATCCTAGGTATGGGGAACCTATATCTTATTGTAATTTTGTTTATAGCCCTTGAATCTATGCAAAGTCTCCATTTTCCTCCCTTCTTGGATGCCAACACAATTGGGACTGCACATGGGCTTATACTCTTCTTAATCAAGCCTTGATCTAAGAGTTCTTGTACTTGCCTTGCCACTTCCAAATTATTATTAGGGGTTAGATTATAAGCTTCCTTATTAGGAAAAGATGTACCAGGGACAAAGTTAATCTGATGGCTTATTACTCTTCTAGGAGGTAAGGTTGTAGGAGTGCCATCACTCACTATGTCTTTATCCTTCTCAAGAAATTATTGTATCTCTGATGGAAATGGCTCCTTGACTTGCTTCTCTTCCTCCTTAGGTCTTATCACATTAGAAAACCCTTCATTCTCATCATCCTTGAGATTCCTCACAAACTCCTTTCCACTACACAACATTATGTTAGGATTCTTGGACTGTGGCTCCTCCTCTTCTAGCAGAGACTGAATCTTGAAAGTCCTTCCTCCTTTCTAGAAAGTGATAGAATTCTCCTTTCCATCATACACTACCCCATTGTCAATTTTCCAAGGTCTTCCTAATAGAAAATGAAGATCATGCATTGGTAGTATGTCACACAATAATTTTTCCTTATGCCCTACTATAGAGAATTCAACCCATGTCTTCTCATTCTCCAATACACTTTGGCCTTTGTTGAGCCATGTCACCTTATAGGGATTTACATGGGGTACTTTGGTCAACTTGATTTTGTTGACTGCCTCCTCCGAGATGATATTATCAGTGGAAATAGAGTCCACTATCACCTTACAAACTTTGCCAAGGATCTTGCATCTTATCCTAATCAAATCCCTCCTATGATTAGGTTCATCCTTAATTGGTTATCTTATCAATACCCTCCTAAACATTAAGTTTTTTCCCATCTCTGAATCTAGATGGTATATATTAGGTTCTTTGATACTTGAAGTGTCCTCATGAGCATAGGCCACTCTCTTATCATGATTTTAAGTAGTAGGCTTGTTAGGGCATCTATATGTTGGATGGCCTAATTGACCACAGTTGTAACACTTCATACTTGAAAAGTATGAGTTTCTTCTACCTCCTCTTCCTCTTCTAGGACCACCTTGATTACCCCTACCTTTGTTATAGCCCCCTCTTGGAGTGCTTTCAGTATTATGCTCTGTTTGTTTTTTCTCACCTTGTGTCCTTTTCTCATTGCCTCTACCTTGATAGCCTCCTCTTTGACCCCTTTGGTCTCTTCCTCTACCTCTTTTTTTGAAGTTAGAGTCACCTTTCTTCTTGTTCTTTTTGTCCACTCTTAGGGCTAATTGATGACACCTCTGAACTATAGTTGGTGTCCACAAACTGATTTCTTCTTGGATGTTCCATTTCAATCCACCCAAGTACCTAGCAACCTTGATTGATTCCTCTTCTTTTTTCTTAGACCTAAGACACAATCTTTGGAATTCCTTTATATATGAGGCCACATCCAAGTCTTTTTTCTTCAAATTCTATCTTTTCCTATGGAGTTGAATCTCATAGTCCTCTGGTAGATAATTCTCCTTTAGCTTGGTCACCATTGCATTCCAATTGGCTATGGGTTGCTTACCAATTGTAACCCTATCATATTGAAGGTATTTCCACCATGTTAGGGCTAACCCTCTGAGTCTTGATTTGGCCACCTTTAGCTTTTGTGCCTCTGTCACCCCTTCACACTTGAAATGGTTCTCTATTCCTTCAATCCAATCCATCACTGCCTTAATGTCCATCTTTCCACTAAATAGTGGTATACCTTCCAATGCCTTTCCTCCTAGGGATTTTATTCCTTTTAGGAAGTAATCTTGATTCAAGATAGGGTCTGGTTGAGGGATAAGGTCTTCCTCAGCAATCTTTTTACCCCTATCACTCCTTTCAACTTCTTTGTTTCTAGCTACTACATTAGAAACTTCTTCTAGCCTTATCTTCATTCCTTCTAAGGCTTCTTTAAGGATTCTTTTCTTCTCCTTTTTATCATCCACCTCTTTAGCTATCTCTACATTAGTCACCATTTTTGACTCTCCTATTGATTCACCAGTAGCTGAAGACATACACTAACTTCCCAAGTCTTTAACTTGCTCTGATACCAATCTGATGTAAAAACAAGCCTTTCTCTCCTACCCTATCCTCCACTATGGTCTTCAATAGGCCACTTCTCTAGCCTAATTAGGGTTCTTAAATAACCCTAACCTTCAAGGATCCTTTCCACAAGATCCCACTCCAATTCCGCTTGAGTACACCAACAAGGAACTCAAACTACTCAACACCTATCCATAGTGCTCTTCTTGTCCTTCTTCACAAATATATCCAAACTGATCAAGAACTCTTCCATATGGAGAGGTAGGCTTCTAGATGGTTAATTGGATCCAATCCAATGTCTCCAAACACCTTCTACCATGGAACCCTAAATGAGTGCCAAGAACCAAGTCAAATTCACCCAAAAAAGGGCTACTAGCATTAGGCCTAATTAGGCAATTTTTCCCAAATATTTTGCAAAACTCCTTAACAAGTTGGAAAACTAGAAATGGATTCAGATACCCTTTATCAAGAGCCTAAATATTTTCTAGGTCTTACTTCCCAAAGGTGTCCATACAATGGCTCCTATAATCATGCCTAAAAATTAGGGTTTCCAAGCTTTCAATCTGTCTACACAAAGACTTTGTTTCTTGTCATTCAAAAATCCTCACCCAATCTTCTCCTCCAAGTTGGGGCTCCTCCACACACCAAAATACCACTCCACAATCCTTGTTTGAAGCAAACAATGCTTTCAATCCCTCCAACTAGCTCTGCAACTTCTTGTGATCCCTAGCCGTGCAACTCTAACTCGCCTAGGGAATCACATTAAAAATAGCTCCCTTGATTCCTATGGCCCCTCTGTAAAATATATACATGGAGTCACCTCCCTAATCCCAAAGGCCCATGCAAACTCCACAGTGGGAAGAGGACTTATGACCCCATTTCTAGAAGTTGCTTGGTTCAGAGCAGCGACTGGCTTAAAACAAAAAGAATTTACAAAACTAACTACATTAACACCAAATACAAATATACCACCACAAAGAATCTGAAAACACACTATCCTAACATATTCAAGAGTTACTATACAAGATATAATCCATGAAAATACAAAATGCTCAGAAAAACAAGAACTGCAACTATTTCCTTGATTATACAGTCCATACAATAACTTTTCAAAATCAACCAACCTTTTCAAAGGGTCAAGGGAGGTCTTATATAGGTGTCCATGGTCCTAACCCAATAGTTTCAGACATTTAGAACCCTCCAATGCGCTAAAAGACATTATTACAAGAAATGTTGTCAATGTTGTCAATGACAACATTGACAACTTTTGCAACTTTTGTGCTTCTTGCATAAAACATGAACAAACACCTCAAGAACTTAGCAAATTGCATAGTTAGGATAATTAAACATCAAATAGGTCTTGTAAACCCTTACTTATCCAATTTTACCCCTAGATGGATCATTTTCACTATTGCCCCAACATTGGAAATATGGAACAAAAGAGCAACTTTGGACATTACTGAAAATAACATCACTAAAGACCTAAATAGACCTCCTCATCTAACTCCAAGCATTCTAGGTCCCATCTAGTCCTATTATTTCACTAGTGGTGTGGCTAGGACCACTACAAGACAAAAAAAACATAGAATCCCTAGGTTACATTGTAGCCCTACCTAGGTGCTCCTGCACCAAATATAATATAATGCTATGGGACGGGAGGGGTTGGGCATAGCCCAACCCACTCCCACAGCTGCACCATCAGTGGTGTAGTCGGAGGCTATGGCTACTTCCCACCCATGGTGTCCGTATCCCCCATGACATATTTGTGGGTGGCTGCACCACCATGGGTGGGGGTTGGGGGCCCAACCTCCTCCACCTCCTTCCCCCCGTAAACCCTACCTTCTCCCTTCACTACGCTGGCGGCCATGTCAACTGCAGTATCCCTTGCCTGCGTTTCATGCTATGGTCATCGCTTCTTGTGGAAAAAATATTTTTTTACATATATGAAATATGTATACATATACACACTTCGTGTATAAATATATATATTTGTATATATGCATATCTTTAATCTTTTGCTACATAGTTGTCCTTCATGAACTAGACTTGCACAAGCTTAGACAAAGAAGAAGAAGACTAGGGTTAGAAAAAAAAAAAAAAAAGGGGCTTGGAGGGGAAAGGAAGAGGAGTATAGAAGAATGTATTTTTTTATCCCTAACCCTAATTTTGAATTAGGGTTAGGGATGGGCTTGTGAGAGATTTGCTTCTTTCTTTAATGATTAAGGAGTTGCTTGGTGGGATCTTTTTTGTATTTTTTTTGGTGGGAAAGTCCTTTGATCATTAATACATTATTATTAATTTATATTTAATCACCTTCACCAAATAGAGATTGAAGTTAATATATTAGTAAAGTTATTAGAAATTTATCATAGATATTGTTTAAATAAATGTGACATCATTAGGACTTATAAGATTATATTTTATTATCAAAGTCTATGTATAGTATGTTGAAATTAGATGGTTAACGTTATTTCATGATTAACTTTAAATGTGGAGATAAGAATATATCAGTGGTCATTAATAATGCCACTTTAAAATTTAATTAATATCTATTAGAATACTTTAATAGATTTTAAAATTAGAGTAAGAAAATATCTTTTTTAATATATATCTTGATGGACAACTTAATTAAACTTCCAAGTGAAAAAGGGTGGAACTGTTCATGAACGAATTTATAAGTCGTTAAGTTCATTTTCAAATATTAAAATTATTAATCCAATAATTTGAGAGTTGCATAAATACATATTAATTTAGTTATACCTGACCTTAAATTAACCTTCTTTTAGTAAGGAAACATTATTATTTTTTGATTAAAATAAAGTTATAACTTAGGATCTCCTTTTAGATTAATAAAACAATTAGATGAATTAGGAGATTATTGGCCAAAACTTGTATATATACTTAGCTAGGTAATGTTATTTTTACATGGTCAATACATGTGGCCAGTGTATTTGCTAGTGTAAAAATAATGTTATGATTTAATTAGATAACTATGATTTAAAATCTTGACTGAATTTTAATCTATCGTGAAGAGGTAGTTGTGATCCAAGTTTAGATTTAACTCTAGAAAACTTACGAAACTTCATTTGATTAAACTAGACCCTTGTAAACTCATGGGTTGAGGGACATTGACTCACGTCATGATTAACCCTCAACCCTAAACATCAACATTTGACCTACTATCCCACTTGAACTAGAATCCTTTGTCTTAAATTGTTTACTCATGAGGGCACTAAGTAAGCATGAGAGAACAGTCACTTCATCCCTTAGTAAACTTTTAAAAAAAAAAAATTGTCGCATTTTTACATGTAAATTTAGGCAGAACAGGTTTCTTTAGTGTTGTTTTAGCTTAAGAAACATCGCTCTTTTTTTGGGTTGGGTTTGGAGCACATTTTAATATGTGATATTGATTGGTTCCACATGCTTTGAAATTTTGACCTGTTGCCAACAACAATGAATTTTCTTGATTGGTTTATAGTTAGACAGAATACTAAAGAGTTGGATCCCTGGCAATATTTATTTTATGCAACTTTCCAGCAGTCTGCTACTCCTACCTATTTTACAAAGTATATTTTTTATATCCAGAAAACTAGGCTAGACTTAGAGTTAGGAAAATAAATAATGGAAAGGTTGAATGCTTGTCTATAGGAGCAACCCCGTGGATGGAGTATCAGTGAGATCATAGTCTAAGTTAACTTTTGGCAGTTAGTCACTGAATCTGGGTGGCAATTTGGTTGAAATAAATTCCCAACCTTACCTCCTATTTATTATTTTGTGTTGATGGGTGTTTTATGACCGCACTAACACATAATAAAGTTCCCACAGACACTATATCCTCTCTTGAGAAAATACCCCTTGTATACTAAGATTGCAAAGATTATAGAGGTGACGCCAAGGTTCATAGTGCAAACATGTGACTTGGTGATGGATATGAGCTTGTTTGGCTTTATGTATGCTAGTAATCCAAGGGGACAAAATTTCACAACATTTTATATATTTTTTAAGTCAAGAGGGATAATAGACTATAGGTATCCTTTTTGTACATTTATTTTCAAAACAATAAATGTTTTTCCCTCCTAGCATAAGTCAAGCTTTGGTTCACACTATGTCAACATATACTGACTTCATTTTGCACTTTTATACTGAGTCAGTAAAACATCAAAATCAATTCTGATTACATTTATAGTAGCAATGGATACAATCAACTAATATTTCTTATAATCAAGAGAAAAACAAGTGGCCAACTTAATGATTCCATTTATTGGGACTGTGGCTACTTAGCCTCACAACTAAATAGGAGTATGATTCTGAGACCAAGGCTAACGATATGAATCAACACAATTTTCTAAGTAAAAAAAATTCTTGAGGATGGAAGATTGATTTTTGGAGGTTGTACAATGGTTGCATTTCCATTCCTATGTATTTGTGAGTGTCCATTTCTTGTCAAGAATATCATAGAAGAATTTGTTTGCAATGAATTTTTTTTCATTTTTTCCCTGCATGTCTATTTTACAAATATAAAACAAAATTGTTTTTTTCCTGACCATATTTATTTTATGAACATGAGAAACCTTTGTGCTTTGTTTTTCTTTCATTCTTCTACAAATGTATCAAAATAACTAGGTTTTATATATCTATTTTTGTTGTTAACATTTTTTTTGTTTTGATTGCATTGCTTATTTAATTTCTTGCCATAGGAATTACAATGGTAGCCATTTTTTTAACATTTTATTTGTTTTTATTCTTCTTTAAATTTTATTTTTGCGTAGGTTGTTGAGACATGAGTGTTAGTCATACATGAAATAAAAACATAGATTATTGTTCTTCTTGCATTTGTTAAACCTATTGCTTTTAACATATTTAAGTGGAATACACCAAGGAGTACCGTATGATGAATGCTTAATTTAATGCATTGTTGAGGTGTACTCTCAAAACTGTCCATTTTTAGTTCTTGAGAACAAATGGTGATGTAAATGTGTTTTGGTAAATGACTGTATTATTCATGATTCTATCCCATGTTATATGTATATACCCATTGCATTTGTTATTATTATTGCATTAGAAAATTAAGTGGAATACTTCTGCTTTGTTCAAATCTCTATTTCATCTTGAATTTATTTTGATATTTCATTTAATTTTCAAAACCACATGATAGGTAAAGAAATAGAAATGGATAGTTCTGAGACTACACATATGATGATATTGTGAGACTACACATATGCTGATATTAAAAATGTTTGAAATAGCTTCTGAATTCGATTGTGTAGATATTTTTTGCATCAACGTTTCTGATCACATTTTGTGATCCTTCATCAGGATGAAAGAGAGAAAAAGTCTTGAAAGAAAAGTCCATTTTTCTCTCTTTCAATCATTTTTCTCTCTTTCATCCTGATGATGGATCAAAGAGTGTGATCCAAAATGTTGATGCAAAAAATATGTACACAATCGAATGCAATGAACTATCTGATAAAAAAATCTAATGTACACAAATGTGCGAGACTCCACATATGCTGATAAAATATGAGCTATCTGATAACTGTTTATTGTTCATGTTTGTAAATGGACAATATTTTTGATGGTACTCCTTGGTGTATTCCATTTAAAAATAAAAAAATTTTAGTTTTTATATCATGTTTAGTTTGTATATGCAGGATTGACCATTTAACAATATAGACAGTAATGGGAAGAATGAGTGGGATATGAGACGGTTTCTCACTGAATGTGGAACATAAGGGCATAGAACGTGGATTTACATATGTTTTCTTATTTAACGGTGTGTTTTCACACCACCATTTAGTTCATGGATATTTCTCTTCCCCATCTTCTATCTGATGCTATAGATGTTTCATTATATTTTTTGTATAAGTTCGTAATATCAACATAAAAAAACTTTTTCATTTTGTACTGATAGAAAATAGTCATGTTGTTATATGAATGTTGCTATCTATTTCCAATACTAAGTTTGGTTTCTTCAATAGTATGAATGAACAAAATCTTGTTTGATACAGTGATGGTGGCTATGATAAATGTCCCTATTTGTGACTGTGGTGATGGATTGCACTGCGTTTTGAGGACGTCACACACAAACACTAATCCACAGTGTAAATTTTGGACTTGCAAAAATAAGAAAAAGGTTGTTAATAGAACTATATTCAATGTTTACAAATAATAAATATTAATAATTATAGCAATACTAACTTAGATTTATATGATAGGATGGTGGTGGACGTGACTACTTTTGGTGGGCCGATGACACTATTGGAATAGTCCCAAGGGATAACTGAGAGGAGGGGGGGTGATTCAGTTATTAGATAGTTTAATTCTTTTCTCCAATTACTTACAGAACAACATTAAGCATTAACACATTCAGATAACACAAAATAGAACACAATAATTTTGGTTACAGGGAAACCAAATAGGTAAAAACCCTGGTGGGAATTAGCACCCATAAAGAACTATACTTGAGTATAATAATCCCTATTAGAAGATCTTACAACCCTGTTAGGAGTTGATCTTTACAATTCAATAAGTACAGAGACCTAGTTAAGGCTCGAAACCTATTAGGAGTCTTTTACAAATAACCCTATTAGGGGTGAGGACTCACTATCCAAAAGCTCACTACTAAAATGATGAAGGCTCCAACCTTCTGTAAAAAAGATATACACTATATCTGATAAATGAACTATTCGAGTAGACCTACTATCTTGATCAGTTCCAATGTATTGTATGCTTTCATTTCTTCTTCACATAGATCTTTTCTTGATGAATGAAATGTCTTTACTGTCCCAAAACAACTGACATTTTGTTCTATACTTTTTTGTCTCTTTGCTTATCATTCACACTTGGTAATATTCAAATGAACAACAATAAGTATCTTCTCCACAAGATATGATCTTTGTTGGCTTTAGGAATCCCTTTAGTACTTCTTTAGTTGGCCAAACCAAGCACGCAACATAATTAGAACCGCACAACTCAAATTGAATAGATGTATCACTTCATGTAGTCGGCTCCACCAAAATTACTCAAACGTCATGTTTCAGATGAAACATGATTAGTTCCTTTGGTTAATAGTATTTAACTCATAAATAAACATTATTTTGAACACGCATAGCCTGAAGATAGATGTAACAGAAGAATCAATGAAATTACTGTCGGCTTCCTGAAAATCATCTTCTGAAATTATGGCCGGTAAACAGAGTAACATAACTCAACTATTACTGAACATCTGAATTTGCGTGTATGTAAATGGTGTAGTAACTATGTCTGAAACATAAAAAAACAAACACTCAAGGCTTCCTCATATCCATACCAGAAATTGAATACAGTTCACTACTATATACTATATGTTTTCATCAATGACAAACATACAGTCAACTATTTGCACATAAGCAAATATCCAACAATCTCCCCCTTTGACATTGATGGCAACATATGATTAAAAACACCATCAATCAAAAAGTGTTTCCTTTCTTTTTACAATCTTCTCAATATCCTCATCAAAGGTTCCTCTTCATTGTTGTAGCTCCTCTTACTGTGTTTTTATTTTCATGACTATATACTCCCCCAGAGTATATGCTCCCCCTTACTATATACTCCCCCTTTGAAATCATTGGAAAAGGGTGCCAAACACAAATAAGCATAGGTACTACTCCAAAAGTAGAGTAGTCAACCATTCATCAGTCACCAAGGACTGAAGTTCTTTGCTGTAAATTCTAATCAGACTCAGGAAAGGGAATTACTCCCAGCTTCTCCTTGAGATACTCAAAAGTATATTTTGATAAAGGCTTTGTAAAAATATTTTCTAAATGTTCTTTAGTGCTCACATAATCCAACTTTACTTCTTTGTCTGCAATTTTTTCTCTTAGAAAATGATATTTGATCTCAATGTGTTTTGTCTTTGCGTGCATCATAGGGTTCTTTGACATATTGATAGTGCTAGTGTTATCACAGTGAATAACAATAGGATAATCAATCTGAATACCAAAGTCTTTAATGATCTGTTTGATCCAAACCATTGTTGAACAATTCAATGCTGCTGCAACATACTCAACTTCTGCTATTGACTGAGATATGCAATTATGTTTCTTTCTTGTCCAAGTAACCAACCTATCTCCAAGAAATACTACTCCTCCTGATGTACTCTTTCTATCATCAACACAACCTACCCAATTAGCATCAGTATACACATGAAGTTGTATATTCTCTGAGTTAGGATACCATAAACCATAGTCTATAGTCCCTTTTAAGTATCTGAATATTCTTTTTATTTCCATTAGGTGATTTTTTTTAGTTTCAACTACAAATCTTCCAACAATTCCAAGTTCATTAGAAATATCTGGTCTAGATTGAGTAATATATATGAGTTTTCAGTCATAGACTTGTATAGTGTCTTGTCAATTTCTATGGAATCATCATCTTTAGAAAGCTTGCTTCCTGTTATCATGGGGGTGCTTACTGGTTTGCAATCTTCCATTTTGAAAGTCTTCAATATCTCCTTCACATACTTAGACTGATTTATGAATATGCC
>MU227637.1:2835577-2849142 GCA_018584345.1 Thuja plicata | reverse complement strand
TATAATTCAATCCTTTTACCCAATAAGCATTTTCACATTTAATCAAGTTATTCAACATTATTGTTCCTTTACCTTCAACTGGACAAGGTGTATCATTTCCCATTCTTACTATACCACCATTATAATATTCAAAAGCGTTAAACTTTTCTTTGTCACCGGTCATATGGTGAGTGCAACCACTATCTATAATCTAGATATCATTCTTACTAACCTTAGATATCAGTGTAGTTTCTTCATACCTTTCATCTTCATCTGAATCATCCTTCATAGCTACAAATACTATCTCAATGTCATCATCAGGTTCGGTGTCAGTATCTTCATCTTTGCAAGCAGCTAGGTAGCTAGCCTTCTTTCGTTTATCCTTGTAGTCTCAGGTATCCTTTCTTTCTGATTGTCAATAACCTCTATAATATTTGTTATCACCTCTATCAGATTTCTTCTCAAAAGATCTATCATTACTTCTGTCATCTTTTCTTTTGTTAGGACATATTGCAGAAAAGTGTCCAATCTCTTTACAATTAAAGCATACAAGTGGTAGCTTGCCTTTGTATTTACCTTTACCTATCTGTATTCTTCTAGCCATAAGTGCTTCTATTTCATCTAGATCTTCTTCTTCACTTTCACTTTCAGTATCCCTTCTAGATGAGTATCTATAATTGGATTTGCTTATTTTCATAGAAGAGTTAAATGCAGACTCTAAACTTGGTAAGACACTATTGTCAAATTTATTCATCTCAAATGATATTAGTCTACCAATTAAACTATCAAGAGTAACTGTATTGTTTGCTACTACTCTCATTTCTTGAATAGCAGAAACTCTAATAGCATATATAGGCAATAAGGTTCTTAAGATTTTACTTACCATTGTTTCTTCTTCAAGTGTACCTCCAACACCTCGTATAGCATTGACTACTTCTTTTATTCTTGTGTTGTACTGTGTGATGTTTTCTCCTTCTTTCATTTTGAGATCATCAAAATTTCCTCTAAGGCTTTCTTCCTCGGCTCTCAGAACATTTGTATCACCTCCATGTACAAGCTTCAATTTGTCCCACATTTTCTTTGCAGTTTTGCAGTCCTTGACATCTTCAAATTCAGTATCAGAGAGTGAGGAAGAAAGCTCTATAACCATATAGTTATGCTCATGCTTCTCTCTAAATTGATCTACTATCAATACTCCTATAGGAAACACATATTCAGTATCTAAGTATTGAGTAACATCATTACCAATACCTGATAAGTGGAGTCTTATCCTACTTTTCCATGAAGAAAATTTGTCTTTGTTCAACTTGGGCACATCTCATCTGTTCATCTTGTGATCTTTACTTAGGTCTTGAAACCTTCCTTCTAAGCACAAAAGCTCTGATACTAATTGTTAGTAATAACTGAGAGGGGGGGGTGAATCAGTGGCTTCCAAAATTATCCTTTAAACTTTAACCACCAATCAATAAACCTTAGATTATTAATTCCATACAAGATGCATGCCATGAAATACTAATAATGATTTAACTATTTTTTAGTTTTCCTTGTCTGTCCTTATTCTCCTTGATTACCGATAAGCAGTAAAACTATTTACTGTCACTCAATAAATATGCAGATTATACCAATCAATCCAGAAATTCATATGTGAAATTTAAAATAGTAAAGTAATAACCATACACACATAACACATGGATTTTAACGTAGAAACCCTCTTAAGGGAAAAATCACTGGGATCGGTACCCCAAATTTTCACTCCTCTGAAGTGAGCCCTGTTAGGAGCCAACCCTGTTAAAGGTTACAAACACACTGTTAGGTGTGACCTTGTTACATGATTTTATACATAGAGGTTTTCACTTAGTATTAGGCATATATTTTCTACCATCCTTGAATCAGCCTCCTTCTTAGACTGTCAATAGGCTTTAGGCAAATCTTGCTACCATCCTTGAATCAGCCTTCTTCTTAGACTATCAATAGGCTTTAGGCAATTTCAATGCTAATTTCATGAATCAAACTTTTTGGCACTCCTTGGGATGTACCTCAATATATATAAGACTATTAAGTCCTACTCTGTTAAGAGACTTGATGCTTCAATGGTTAAACTGAAACACTATGACCTGTTTCTAATGCAACTTGAATTGTAGATTTTCAAATCTATTTAAGTACATTACCTCTCTAATCCATGTATCAATTCAATTATTTGTGCTCCACACTTTCTACTTTGTGATGTTGTGCTTCACTGTTTGTCGGTGTCTGTAGAATTCTTTAGCTCTTCTTCAGCTTGATTGATCAGGACTGTATGAAGTTCTTCTTCATCAGTTTCTCTCCAGCATCCTATTTCTATACACTCCCCTTCCCGTGTATGTGGTTATGGAAATGAATTATGCTTGTCTCTTATATAGACATTATATTCATTGTTTCTTGATTCTTGATTCTTGGCGTGAACAATAATCTAGCCAATTTGATTTAAAGCTTTAACTCCTGATTTATCTCGTAGTTATCTTCTTGCCAACTGTAAAAATATTCTTTAAATCAATTACATAACTCTAGTCAAATAAAACAACCAGTTAAGTCTATCCTTAAGCTCTGCCAGCTAGATATTTTGTCAATTTTTGAACTCTCAATTCTTTCGGTCAACTCTGCAGTTAATCATCGGTGATAACTATCAGTTCTGTCGATGTGACTCCAGTCAGCTTTAGGATCTCCGTTCGTCGGGCATCATTGGATTTTTCTCGTCGGGCAACTCTATTTTTATCTCGTTGGGTATCACTATGATTTTTCGTCATCGGGAAATACTGTCTTCTACTCATCGGGTATCACTATGACTTTTGTTCTTTGCCTTTACCAATGGTGTGCACTCCATCAGTGTTGTCTATCACTTAGTGAATACTTGACTTTTATGCATTGCTAAAAGCATAATCTCCATTCCATTGATTCTCTGAAGTCTTTGGCATTATGTACATGACCGTACAGATGATATGAAGTTGACATCAATGAAAATACAAACCATTAACTGATTTAATGTCTTGCATCATCTTCAACTTAACATTATCAAACATTCAATTAGTTACATGACATCATATTGTAGCTCCTAATAGGGAAAACCTTTTTTATAGCAGTAGGGTACTTTGTGGGTGTCATCCTCACCGTGGTTTTTTCCCTCTAACAAGGGTTTTCAGGTGAAAAATATATGTATCATATGTGATGATTTTGTGGATGTTTGATGTTGTTTACTTCTATTTTGGTATTATCAATTACATGTTTCATTAGTTGGAATTTGTTGATTAGCTTTGCTAGATCGATGGTGAAATTTCTTAAGAATTTGTTTACACTGATTCACCCTCCCCCCTCTTAGTGCTTGTTTATACTAATAGAGAATATACATAAAAGCTTACATATATGAGGTGAACATGATTTCAAGGTGAATTCACTCATCGGGAAAATATTTCACACAAGCTATTTATAGGATTTTGTGGACTTTTTTCCTTATAAGGAACTCTATTTTTTTGTTAAAATTTATGGTTCCAACAACTCAAATGCCATAACAGCAATGCAATTGTAGATGAAATCCTATGTAAATTAGAATGCATATGCGGTGGTACTCTCAACCTGTGCATATCAAAGACAATTTCAATTCTATCCTCATTGTGATCTCTTATATCTTGCATAAATATTTTCAATATGATTCTCATTTTTTTTTTCCCTTCAACATTAACTGAGGGACAATTCCTGTAACATAGGCCTCACCCTTATACAGGTCATGTAACACCCACCCATAGGATTATTTTCAATTTATGATGACCAACTCTTTTAGGCCACCTTTCATGTTTGTGTATTGATTATTTCAATAATACTTATTGTTAGCAATGTATGACATTACACTATGATCTGATATATTATAATTCAATGGTTAATTATGTGGTATCATATGTTGATAGTTAAGTGTTGATGGTTATTTTCATTATAATTACTTGCATATGATGATGATAATTATATTTAGGGTGTACTGACCCCATGCATGAATGTGCATGGTTGGCATATATGTTTTATATTACTGTGTGACATGTTTATCTTATAATTTTGGTTGGTGTGTTTGATGTGGTAGAGGATGGAGACATAGTTACTTGCATTGCAAGATCCACATGATCAATCAATTCCTATCATTATTTGTTGTGTGTGTGTGTGTGTGTGTGTGTGTGTGTGTGTATATATATATATATATATATATATATATATATATATATATATATATATATATATATTGTTGGGATTAATGGGAAGTATGTACTGAGAGGGGAGGGGTGAATCAGTACCTCTAAAAATTTTGTATCCCTTTTATCAATTAACCTTTGTAATTAATTGTTTATCCATTCAATCTGATTTGTACTATCTTGATGTGAGTTATATCAAATCATAACATTAACATACATGTGAACATTCATAAAAACACTCATGAAAGTAAATTGACACATAACACAAGATATGATATCACAGAAAACTCCTGTGAGGAAGTAAAAACCGCTGTGGGGATGGCACCCACAAAATATTCACTATCTATAGATTGGAAGGGGCCGGTTAATGCTTACAATTTGATCACTTCTGATGATCTACCCTGTTAGGTGTATCGGTGAAGACCTATTAAAGTCTACTTTGTTAAGAGATTTAGCAAGACTATTGAGTGTGCACTCCGTTAAGAGATTTGTTGTTGGACTGTTAAATCCACCTTTCTTGAAAGGATTTTTACACTTTGCTCCACTTGTTAGAATGATAAAAAATTAAAAATTGACCTGGTAAATGCAATCTCCTATTGCTGATACAGATCCAATTTAGTTTACATAAAAATATTATCACCTTAATTATGATTGAATAATACCTCTGATTCTTGATATGCTCTATTCTTGGTTCTTGCTAACCAAATTCACCTTTTGTTGTTGTTGTTGTTCTTGAAACTCTCAATTTGATCCATATATGTGCTCATTTGATTCTTTCATGTTCTCCTCTCTCTTTTTATCATCTATTCATCCATTATAATGAATTTTTGCATCATCTATTTATAGAT
Source organism: Thuja plicata (assembly GCA_018584345.1). NCBI lineage: Eukaryota > Viridiplantae > Streptophyta > Pinopsida > Cupressales > Cupressaceae > Thuja > Thuja plicata. Next base: position 2,844,107 of record MU227637.1, on the reverse strand, counting down.
GGATTGACTTCATCGAGTTTTGATAAAAACAATGTTAACTCTAAAATCAGGTTTACAACTTATACCTAGATCTCCTAGTCTATGTGTTTTAAATTAGTTAGACTGAATAAAGCACTTACATTCATGTATCTTGTCGCTAAAGAAATGGATTTAAAACAATTAAATATCCTATAAATAGAATACACTTGCTTTTTCTAACGTGGAATTCAGATCCACTTTTGGCAGGCTACAACTGACTTTCGGTTCTATCTATCGGTCATGCTTGACTGTCCTTCATTTTTTTCTGTCGCTTGCAGTGTAACTGTCTTGTCAGTTTGCACTATAACTTTCATATCGGGTTCCTTTATCAGGTTCCACTTTTTCTTTCTGCTTTGTGATTTTGGTTTACACACCAACTTGTGTCGTCGGTTCTCTTTGCACTTAGTCATCTTTGGTGATCTCTTAGTAACTGATCTTCAGTTTGTTCTTTGTCTTGTCTTTTGGTGTAATTTTGCCGAAAGTGTAGTTTTCATACTAATGGAAAATTAATTTCATCAATCTCCCCCTTTGACATTAGTATCAAAAATTGATATGTGCAAAATACTAACAAAATGTTAAGTATATACAACATATATAATCCTTAGTCATTTAATGACTCCCACTATGTATATGCCGGTATATCTATACATATGATGTCTTTCCTTATACATATGATTTTCATCATTTTCTCCTTTATACTCATACTATCATTTTCCCCATATAACTATACCATATACATATCATATTTAGCATTTGCCCATCTGAATGAATGAATGTACATATCATCATTTTCCCCCTTTTTTGATATTAAGGGCAAAGGTCTTTACCTTTAGAGATTATAAAAAATGTGGGAGTGTGAAGACTTCATGTCTTCCATCATTTTCTCCCATTGTTCTTTGAGGTTCTCCAGAGCCATGTGCTCAAGTGTGATCTTTGAGTGCATGTCATAGATGTTGTCTTCTACAGACATCTTGGCAGTTGCTATCAGTTTCCTTGTTGAACTGATATGCTGTTGGAGTAGTGTAATATTTGGTAGAAGTTGAGCTTGGAGCTCGGTTACTTCTTACCTAAAGTGTGTTTCTTCCTCCCATAGCTCTTGCCTTAACCATTTAATCTCAACTATCTTCTCATAATGCAGCTTGACTATATTGTCTCCATCGGTGGTTAAGCTTTGTGCACTATTTGCTAGATTTGTATCTAGCTTTGGAATGTTGTCACTATTCTCCTTAGTGAACTTTTCTATTGTGCTCAATTTTTGAATTAAGGCTATAACTTCAGATATTATTCGATCTAATTCAGTGATGAATTCTTATACCTTTACCTTATTTACTATCACTTCTTAGTTGACATTCTCAATGAGCTTTTGTTGGTACTTCATCTCGACTCTTTCCTCTATTTCCTTCTCAGCATCAATATTATGAGTTGTGATTATGTCGGTAAGGGTATCTAATTGATCAAGTATTGGCTTGCTTTGATCAATATCAACATTGACAATGCCTTCCTTTGGTATATCTCTCCATATTCATGTAAAGCTTCAAAGTCAAGTGTAGATGGGTCACACTTAGGTATTTCAATGAGTTCATCCAATGTAACCTCTAACTTGTTCTTCTTTGATTTCTTCTTCTTCTTCTTCTTCTTCTTCTTTTGTGACTTAGTAGAATGTAAAAGCATTGCTAATTTCTTGGCCTTTTCTATTGTGCTCGATGAAGTGACCTATTGTGCTTCTTGTTGTTATTTGGCATCGGTTTCAGCTCGTTGGGTGTCTACAGACATCTCCACATTCACCTTAACATCATCGGTAGCATGCTTGTCAGTTTACTCAAGAGTACCATCTTTTGGTTTGTCTCCTTCATTGGTGTCCTTTGCTTCATCATTCTTTGTTTCTGCATTCTTGTCTTGTGAATCTACATCATTTTCTTTATCTCCTCCTGTAACCTTATATATATCGGTTACATCTTGAGTATCTCCAATGTCTTTCTGATTATCGGTGTTATCTTTGGTTTCCTATTCTCCTACATCCTTTGGAGTATCCTTCTCAGGTGAATTGCTTATTTCTTGTAGGATATTGATAGATTGTATCAATATTGGCCTATTTCCTGGAATATTCACTTGTGCAGTGTCAATTGTTGTGTCCTTCTCATCGGTTTTATCCTTTGCAACAATGACATCTTGATCTTTATTCAGTTCCTCTGCTAGGTCATCGGTAATGTCTATGACATTAGTATCCACAATGTTGTCATTTGTGGTGTCTTCCCATGTTTCATCTGCATTCTTGTTTCCATTTGTATCATCATCTTCTTTGTCTAACTCAATTGATGTGGCATCTTGAGTTGCCTTGTCAACATCTTGTTTTTGAGGGTCTTTGTTGGGGGCTTACCTCCTCAGTAGGTCTATCCATTATCTTGCACCATTTCTTGTGGTTGTCTTGCTCAAGCTCTATAAGCTTTCCTTCAAGGAGTTTGTATGTTCTCAGCTTTGGTGAAAACTCCTTTTTGTACTTCTCCATCATCTCGTCAATTTCAACCTTCTTTGATTCAGGTGGCATTAGAGAAACAAGTACTCTTTCTCTTATCTCTTTTTCATTTTTCAATGCAAATGTCCATTGGGAGTATAATCTATCCAAGAGTTCCATTGGTACAAAAATACCTTCAAATTGTACTGGTACATATTTGAAGTTGTACATTTTTTCTATTATGACATCCTCAATTTTATTCTGATCTTCTAGATTTAGTTTCGGCCATCTTCTAATGTTTGAATCTGTAATGGATCTAGAATTTTCAATATATACACAAATGTCATCAATAGATTCAAGTTCTTCTACCAATACATCCTACTTAGTGTCTTCTATATCCTCTCAGGTTCTTAAGAATTTCCTTCATTTCTTGTTTTTCCCTCTCTTTGGTGCGGGAGCTTTACTCTTCTAGGTCCCGACCTTTCCTTTCTTTAGAGGTGGAGTAGAATCTTTTGATGTTTGGCTTCTTGTCTGAGAAGTAGATGTTGTCCTTGGTTTCTTAGTTGGTGGAGGATGTGGTGACTCTGACTTTGTTTCCTCAGAGTCATCCCTTTCTTCATCTTTACCAACAGATAATTGTTCTTCGGTTTCTTCCTCCTTTTCAACTTCTTCATCTTGTTAAGCTTCTTCCTCAGTTGCTGATAGTATCTTCTTGAGATTCTTCACCATTTTGTCCTTCTTTCTCAAAATTTTCTTCACAACCAAGCTAGATTTGATTCTTGTCTTGGCCTCTTAATATGTTCCAAATTTAGGTTCTTTCTTGTCTAATGATTCATTGATCAAGGTATCAATTGCCTTAGTTGCAATATCAATGTTGATCTCATACTCTAATGGTTCTAACCATGTTGTCCTTGGTACAATGGGATTAATGTTTGTATTGTCAGTATCAACCATGAAGCATATCTCATCCTTATATTATTCAATGAGTTTCTTGGGGATTCTTACCCTCTTTTGCATTCAGTCTTTGAATACATTGAAGTATTCATCCATGACTGTCTCAAAGTTATCACCCAGTGTAGCTATGTGCTCACTAATTTGCATGGTTACTAGTTTAGTGCTGTCCCATTTAACATATCCTACCAATGGGAATGTTTCTTGAAAATAAAAGAAGATACACATTATTAGTGAGCCAAACTTACAGGTGTTTGAATTTGCATTCCTGATAGTCTTTAGATTTTCCTTCAACTAATTCAGGAGTAGTTCAAACAAATCTAATTGTATTCCCTTCTTTAAAATTTTGAACGATGTGTCACTGATGCAATGTTGTTCAAACTGCTTGCCTGGAATAATTGATAGCCTAGAACACATGCATCGAACTTTATTTCATCATTGGTTATTGTTGTAACTTTTAGTCCTCTGCCATCCCATTTGTCTCCTGTCATCTTCTCGGTCTCGGCCTTTTGTGGATGCTTTAGTGCCTTAACTTTATTGGTTATGGGGTAACTAGTGACCACACGAATGATGTCTTGGGTTATTACCTTCGGTTCATCAAGCCATATCTTTTTGTTATGCATTCGACTTAGCACTAATTGAATCCATTTAGTTTTGAAGACCTTCAGAAACATTAGGGAATTTGTGAGCCCTTTCACTTCAATATCTTTGTGTTCATCCTTAAGTGTTCCATCATCATTACACAGCTTCTTATAAGCTTCTTCAACCTCTAATGTTCCGATCTCTACAATCTTGTAGTGTATGAACGATCGAACATCTTCCACAAGTAAAACCCTAGCTGGAATGCGTGAAAATGCACCAGTGTCGTTGGGTTGTGAGGAAACCTTAGGATGGATCTTGTAATTAGGTTCCTCACATGCTGAATTATTAATGAGTTTGAACTCATCTTTCTTTGCACTCTTGGATTTCAAGGTTCGTGAAGTCGAAGCTATTTTCAAATTTAGGGCTTCCTACCTAATGCGTAAAAATAGAGTTTTCGGTCTCGTAGAACTTACTGTTTGTGCTTGCAAATATTCCTGAACTATTTTGGAGTGCTTGGTGGTCGAGTCATGGTCGCTCTGTAACTTGGTTGCTTTCTGCTCAAAAATTGCCTTTGGTCACTCTACTCTGGGTGTTGTGACAAATGAGTCATCATTGCCCTATTTATAGGTGTTTCCCTAAAAGGTGTGCCATAAATGCTTACCAACTCCTCAGTGTATGAAGACTAAGTTCATTAATGAAGACACTACTTCCTTTGGTGACACTTAAAATGTTTCGGAGCAGTCGCTGTTCACTTTTCTTTTACCGACAGGTTTCGGTATCACTGACAACTTGTTCATTTGCTTGTTTATTGACGAGGCTCAGTTTTTACTTAGCAAATTTTCTTTTAACCGATGCTTCTTGCTAAATGTAGGCAGTCTTAGCTTTGAGTGTATATCGATGGGTTTTAGTATATATGTTTGAAAGCATAGTTATCATAGATTTTTAACAAGTAATACCATGATGCATCTTTCTTATGCTAATTTGGCATTATATCAACATACTATGGAACTTATGTAAAGTAATAGCTTGGGGTAATGCATTTCCATACATACTTTTTCTTTTTAGGTCGGGGTGGTGATGTCACCAGATCCATTTGATGGGGTGTCATTATTTTCATTGCTGGGTCCAGCTTCATCATTGCTTGAAGCTTTTCTCCACATTTTATCTCTTGCCCTCCGAATATATTCAATGGTGTTTCCATTGGGATATGTGCTTGTCTCTGTCATTCAGTCTTTGCAATCTATCTTGAGATGACCAACTTTATGACAGTGTAAGCATGTTGTTCCGGGGTTTGTCTAGCCTCTAGACTTTCTAGTCCACTGTCTCATATAGTTCACAGTAATGTGACCATATCTTCCACATGTTGTACAATTTTTCCAAGTATTTTAGTCCCATACATACTGATTACTGAATCTCTTCAGTTGATAGGGATTTTCTTGACCTTTAGGCCTCCATGCTTTCCTTTTCTTTTTCCAGCATTCAAGAGTTGTGCGCCCATTAATTTTGCATGTAGGATAGTATTTGTCCATGTAGGTTTCCTTCTTTGGTTGTTTCATCTCAGACTTACATTCATATGCTTTATATCATTTCTTGTTACATTTATAACATAATCCTATGAATGAAGATGTAGATTTAGGAATGCCTTTCATTTTGCCTTTGCATACATTTGATGTATGGCCTTGCTTTCCATAGTGAGTGCATGTAATATTTCTTGGTCTTGAATTTGTGTAGACATTCTTTGGATCACCTTGATTTGATGATTCTCCATTCTCGGTAAAACCTAGACTAGTATTTTTGTTGACTTTTTGTTGTTCTTCAAGAAAATCATCTATTCTTTTATTTCTTTCTTCAGACTTTTTGATAATTTCATTATATTTTTGTTGAATTCTTGTTTCATGTTTCAAGTTTTCATTTTCATCCCTCAGTTCATCAATAGCTTCTATTCTTTCAATGAGTTCAACATTTAATCTGTTTGCCTCTTGACTCATAAGAATAATCTGATTTGTAATCTCGTGGTGATGCTTTGTAAGTCTTTGTATTTCAGACTCTTTTTCTTGTAGCTTTTCTGTGATCTTTCTTCTATCATCAATAGCTAGTGTTCTTTCTTTCTCAACTTGCCTAGCATTATTCATGACATCAATCATCCTTACAATCTGCATCTCTTGACCGATTTGCATAGATTTAACTTGTCCCCCCAAATGTAGATTGATTTCAATTAGGTTTGTGATGCTTTCTTCTGATGTATCTGATGCTTTGTTTGTAGTTGATCCTGAAGACTCAACGAAATCTGGTATCTCTTCCTCATGATAATCTGTCTCACTATAGTGAGATGCCATATTCTTTCTTTCATCTAGCAGTTGTCTCATGTTGATTCTAGCTTCTTTATACTATTCAAAGAACATCTGAATTTCAAGCTTTTTGTTCTCAATATTTTTATCAAGTCTATACTTCTCCATTGTATGATATTTTTGTTGAAGATTTGCTTCTATGCAAATATTTGACTGTATGTTTGTCATTGATGACAACATATATTATATAGTAGTGAATTGTATTCACCTTTTAGTATGGATATTAGGAAGCCTTACGTAGTTGTTTTTATGTTTCAGACATAGTTACTATACCATGTACATACATCCAGATTCAAATGTTCAGTAACAGTTGAGTTATGTTACTCTGTTTACCAGACATAGTTTCAGAAGATTGTTCTCATAAAGCTGATAGTAATTTAATTGATTCTTCAGTTCTGTCTATCTATGGGATATGCGTGTTCAAATTCATGTTTAGTTATGATTCTACGACAATTAACCAACAGTGTTAATTGTGTTTCATCTGAAGCATGATGATTGGGTAATTTTAGTGGAGTCAATTATGTGAAGCGATGCGTCTATTCAGTTTGAGTTGCGTGATTCTAATTATGTTGCATGCTTGGTTTGGCTGACTAAAGAAGCATTGAAGGGATTCCTAAAGCCGACAAAGATCATATCGTTTGGAGAAAATACTTATAGTAGTTCATTTGAAGATCACCAAGTGTGAATGATAAGAAAAGAAACAGAAAAAGGATAGAACATAATGCTGATTTTTTTGGGACAGTAAAGCCATTTCATTCATCAGATAAAGATCTATGTGAAGAATCAGAGAGTATATAAAATTTATTGGAACTGATCAAGACAACAGGTCTACCTAAGCAGTTCATTTTCAGATATAGTGTATATCTATTTTATAGAAGTTTGCAGCCTTCACCATATTAAGCACTGATATTTTGGATAGTGAGTCCTCACCCATAATAGGGTTACTTGTACAAGACTCCTAATAGGGTCTGACCCTTAACTAGGTCATTGTACTTATTTCTTTGTAAAGATAAACTCCTAATAGGGTTGTAAGATCTTCTAATAGGGATTATTATACTCAAGTACAGTTATTTGTGGGTGCTAATTCCCACCAGGGTTTGTACCTACTTTGGTTTCCCCATACCCAAAATTGTGGTGTTCTATTTTGTGTTATCTTAAATGTGTATGTGATTATGATATTTTGTAATTAATTGGAGAAAAGAATTTAATTTGTTGATAACTAATTCACCACCCCCCCTCTTAGTTATCTCTTGGGACTATTCCAACAATTGGTATCAGAGCCAAGTTCCTTGGAGAGAAATCCTAACAGCTTAAGGTAGATCAAATGGCATACTTTAGGAAAGAGAGTCCTAAGTTTGATGGAGAGAATTATCTTGACTGGAAGAACAAAATGATAACACATCTTCAGTGCATTGGTTTTGAGATTTATGAGATTGCTACTCATGCAATTGATGTTCCCACTTTGAAGGACCTTGTAAAAGAAGATTCTACAAATAAACAAAAAGGAAGTATTCACCCAAAATGCAATTGCCAAAGAAGGCCTAATAAGTGCCCTTTCTGACAGTGAATTTTCTGAGATCAAGAAGGTAGAAAAAGAATATTCAATTTGGAAATACCTAGAAGACATGTTTGAAGGAGACATCCAAGCCAAGAATGCACACAGAAAGGCATGGAAGAAAAGATAAAACAATTTAGAGATGCTACCTAAAGAAAACATCAGAGCTTGCAATCAGAGGATTAATGAGGCAGTCTCAGGAATCAGGAACAATGGTAGATAAATTTAAGAGGATGATATAATGGACAAACTAATGACCACATTGACAGTAGATTATGAAAGAAAGATAAACATCTTGGATAAAACCATGCAATTCTCAAAGGACTTCAAAAGAGAAACCTTGATTAGTAAAATATTAGCATTTGAGATTTCAAGATTGAAGACAGAACCTAAAATGGAAACAACTTTCAAAGCCTCAGTCCATGGTAAGAAATCCTTAAACATCACTAGTAATTTCAAGAAAGAAGAAGTTGATACAGAACTAGAAGAAATCATTGCTATGATAGCTAAGAAGGAAAGAAAAGGTAAAGGAAAATATGAAGGATAGCTACCATTCAAATGTTTTTCATGTAACAAAGTTGGCCACTTTGCATCCAAGTGTCCTACAAGAGTCAAGAAGTACAG
>MU227637.1:2786427-2827725 GCA_018584345.1 Thuja plicata | reverse complement strand
ACATATTTATGTTTAATTTATTTTATTTATAATTAATGTATTAATTAATATATATTAGTTTATTTATAACATTTTTTTTATATTAAGCATAAGGTAATCAAAATTTAGGAAATACAACACAACGAGGGGAGGCAAAGCCTCACAACGAAAGTATCAAAGAGTTCAAAGTATCACAACATCACAACAAAACTATCTAGAAAAACAAAAAGAAAGATCCACAAAAGTAGCCCAAGCTAATGGAGAATCTCATCATAAGAATCAACCCAGGAGGCCCAACCCTGGGGCCCTTATCTTCTTGGTGCAGGCGGGACCAACTAATGCAAAATGACCTCATAAGAACTAGCCCAGGTGGTCCATCCCTTAGGCTCTTCCATCCAAACGGTGTTCATTTTTTCCTAGATCTGATCCAGCATTAGAATCTTATCATCAACAACATTCTTCCTATTCTTCTTGATTTCTTCGTTCAATTTCTTCACAGCTTTGTCAAAAGCAGAATGGTTGTCCAATAGCTTCCTCCAGTCATAAGAATATTTGACCTCAGAGGAAAACACAGTGGTATGTCCCACCTCCAGGAGTCTTTTCAGCTTCTCACGCTCAACCACCATATTGATCATAACCCACGAGGAGATTTTATAATAAATGAGACTTCAAAAAGAATCAGTAAGAGTTTTGGAAACATTGTGATACCTGTTCTCATTCCTGATTTTCCAAATCTGCCATAGAATGCTAGATGAAAGAATGCTCCACAAAAGATTAGTATCCTTTTTTAAACTAGAAATATAACCAGTCATAATTTCAAATATGGAAACATCATGAGGATAAATGAAACCAAACATCAGCCATATTTATTTAGCAATGCTACAATCAAGAAGGATATGTCTGCTAGTATCATGAAGCTTATAAACATTACAAGTTTCAATGTTATTATGATCTTTTCTCAAAGGAAGTTTGTCTAACATCATTAACCACTTAAAACATTTAATTTTAGGATCTATAGGATATTTCTACATAAGGGTAAACAAATTTTTCCGAGCACTGTCATCCAAATTAGAGTACCAGTAATTATTAACATGTTTGATAATAGAATTGCTATTTATAACATTTGTATTTTCCTTAGTTGATTTATATAAATTATACTTTTATGGTTCTTTTCAATTACATTGAATTTGATATAAATTAATTTATATAAAGTTAAGTGTAAATTAATTTAGGAAGGATGTTCTAAAGGCATTGATATCTGGGTATAATTAACTTAGTTAAATTATAATTTAGTTTAGATTATAATTAATTAAGTTGTAAGTGCAATATTGATTAATTTGAAATTAAGTTTTCATACTGGTCCTAAATGAGAGCTAAAGTCAATACTTTATAACTAGAATTAATATTGGCATTCAAAGATGAATTTTGTATTAGGCATTGTGGACTAAATTCATTAATAATGTAATGAAGTTAATTAGTTAGATTTATTGAGACATTATATATGTCCATGTGCATTCATTGTGTAATGTAGTGTATTTTTAATGAATGTCAGTATGGGTAGGTTGATTCCCTAGGAGCGATTCTACCTTCTAGACTTGAAGGAGTTTATGGTTTTATACGTTCTAATCATTTGGGTCTATGTTGTGGAAAGTTGATAATCATTTTTACATCGCGATTGGGTCCTGTATTGTGGGGTGTATCTATGATGTGAAATCATGTGTTTTCTAAGTTTTGATTATTATGTTATTTAATCATAAGAGGTGACAACCATTTTTATGTTGAGTGTTGATTTATAAACTTGGTCATCTTGTTTCTTCTGATGTATAGATTTATGATATGGTTGACAATTTTGGAATCTGTATTACATCATGTTTGGAGAGAGATGCTATGTTATGATACCACATGGATTTGGTATTTTCTCTATTGAGATGTCCAGTATGGGATGGACATATTTGGATCCTTATATAGAATGAACTATTCTTTGTTATCCTCCAGCATTTGTATTGGTGATTTTCATGACTCGGTGTTTTACGAAAATTCTTTGATAGATTTGGGTTTTCCTTTTCTTGTTTCTTTGGTTGGGAGCATTATGGTAGGTTATCTAGGAGCGTAGATAGGGAGTGGCTTGCAATAAGTGTCAGTGCCCACAAGTGTCTGCTAGGATCACTTATTGTAAGTAGCTTAATAAAGTGATAAGTTAATGAATATATTTAGAGAAAACATTAATAAGATAATTGTGGACCTTACCCATGCCTTGAGTAAGAACATGCTTGTTGTCCAGTGGGGCATGAGTTCTAGAATTTATGGTCTTTCCTTGTCTGTATGAAAGGATTACTGATATCGCATATGGTCTCTTTGGCGTTGGGGTCCATAGAGGCTACCTGGATGAAGTCCAAGATTTAGGCGTATGTGATGACACTTCCCTATATGTGTCTTAGGTTCCTACATATAAATTTGGTACACATGATTTGTATCTTGATCATTTATACTTGACAACCTTATAACCATTTACATTAGCTTTTCTTATTGGTTGATTCTTGAGTGATTCTTGATGCTATCTCCTTAGCACGGTGGGAGTGGACTTTTGGTTCCATGCGATTGGGTGGTAGTGATTCTTATTACCATTGAGATCCAACGTTCATGACTTTATGCTTCGATGATCCTTAATGTTTCTTCTATCATTTTGTTCATTGCTTGGAGACTTGTTTATTGTCATCATGAGATGATATCTTGTAATCTATGATGTATTTTTTTGAGATATTGATTCAAGAGATGTATATGTACTTGTATTGTATTATTGTTATCTATGCGACATGTGTAGTGGGAGTTGTATGATCTTGTATACTATGATGTATCAGTTATACTATATAGGTTTGTATATCTTTGATTACATTGTTGTAATGAATGTATATTATTATTTAGTTAAAATTGAAATGTTAGTGTACTTTATGATTCATGTTCTTTTCATTATGGTTCAGTAAAGGATTACGAATATTCAATTTTTGTTTTAAAATGAACCTAATATATGTCATGTGATTATGTTATGGTTATACCTAGTAGATTAGTTAACATTTATGTAATTATATGTCATGGAACCCTTGAGACCTGTAATAAGTAAATGAGTTACATTTATGAGTATGAATTTTCTGGTATTGTATTGCTTCAACATTTTTATTCATTATTGATTGCAAACCATTAAGGGAAAAAAATTATTTGATAAAATTAGTAACATGTTTTAGGTTAACTTCTCATGGGTTCTAGGGTGAGGCGTCATAGCTCGTATGACTTGATGGAACACAATACAATACAGAACAAACCAACAATGAAACATAACACAATACAGAACACAATATAGAACAAACCAACAATGAAATTTTTAGTTGTTCCATTGTTGGTTAGAACACAATACAGAACAAACCAACAATGAAACATAGTCCTTCCAAGAAATAACTAGCAATTATAGAACTATAGAACAAACCAACAATGGAACAACTAAAAATTTCTTCAAAAAGGCACTACAAAATAGACCAGTAGAGATTACAATCACCAGTGCATTCAAAACTCAGAAATAAACTATGGAGCACAAATATTAACATATGAGTGACACATCTACAAAGCATTATCGACAATTACTAGAACCATAGAATTGAGATTACAACAAAAGAGAGAAGGAATGTGAAAATAAAATATTAATATAGGACTAATACAACTCAAAAAAATTACTGAATGCTTGACTAAGTTGAACAAAATAGACCACCAATGAGTACAACTACACAATTAAAATTTTGATACTACAAATAATCGAAACCCTAACAATATTTAGATTTTGGGAAGTAATTTTTTTTTTGCCAGGGGAAATATGGCGTAACAAAACAACTAGGAAGAAAACAAGACATCCAAGAATGAAAAACCCAAAATAGGAGTAGAAAGAAAAACACAACAACAGATGATAACACATCATTTATGAAATAATCATCTAGAGCCAAATGTTAAGGTTTTAAACTCTTGATAAAATTCCCTTAAGGTACCAAAAATGTTAGGGTTAGAAACCAAAAAAAAATCTAAAAACCTCATCTCTGAAAACCCTTTTTGAACATCCTCTAAATTAGTAGTTTTAACACAATGGTAAAGTGACAAACATTATTGAGCACATATAGATTACTTTATTTTCTTCGTCTCACATTTTCCACAAAGCTGACCACCAAAAGTAGTTGTCGTTATCCCTCCAAGCCCCCCTACAACAAATATTTCACTTAGAAAGGGGCCAATGCAAAACAAGAAGGATAAAGTTGTCTCTTTCAACACAGTCCTAGCATTCCTCATCATCTACAAAAAAATCACAAGTTCTGCACACTTGGTCAATAAGATTTGCATCTGGTCGTGTTCAGTTCTCACAAATCATTGCATTTTTTCTCTTAACATCCCTTGAAAGTACAAAATGAATGTATAGTCCTCGTGTCATTTTTATTGTTTTTATGAACCAATTTTCAATTTTTTTGTTGGCTGGAATTTCCCTAACCGCGACAGTCTATAGTCTTGTTTTCCAATCTTATCTTACCATCTACAATCTACCATTTCAACATCCCATTTTGTCTGTCTGTCACTCCATCGGTCGAGAATTATTTTTCTTGTCACGCCATATCATAATTTTATACTCTACATACTATACATACTCTACCATATCATTTTTTGCTACTAGATACCTTTCGGAATAAGGAGGTTATGATATATTTAAAGCCAATATTTTTCGAAGCAACTTTCATTCAGACATGGTTGAGATGTGAATAGTCACCACTTGCAATACAAGTAGGTCAGGAAAGCGCTATTGATGCTTGAAACGAAAGAGAACTTTTCACTATGAATGAAAACATCTTCTCTAGTCTCCACAATTGCATGTTACCTCTCAATTTTTTATATGGGCGTATGACTCAAAATCAAATTATTCATTTGTTCAAGAAAAACAACGTAGAAAATTCTTTATTTCATTGGATTAATATTCACTATTTGTGTTAGTGATAATGAAACAACACTGTAAAACTACTATATCCTGCCAAATCAAGTAGGGACGCAGCTATGCTCCAGATAGATTGCACAAGACATAAACTTTAGGATCCACATCCATACATAAAACAAGATAAATTATAGATGCTAACATGAATGGCAATGGAGGACCATGTAGTTTGAGATGGTACATAGGGTACAATGGGGTACAATGGCATACAATTACGACAGATCTTTATCAGGTACTGAGCGAAGGAGAAGGGTCAGAGAAGTATGCCAGGAAACTCTAAAATGACTGTTGCGAGCACATGGAAGTGAAAGATCTCAAGTGAGGTTAATAGACAATAGTTTGGTCATGTAACCACCCATTTATAAATAAACTTTGTTACAGTCTATAATCATCTACCGGTCTATGCCAATAGTTTGGGGAGATAAATCAGACATGACACACTAAAAATGTCGTACAAACCCTAAAAAGTTAGTCATTTCATTTGCTAAAAATAATACTTTAATTTATTTATTGCTTAAATTCCCTAAAAGAAGAACAAAAATTTTCTCCATGTTACTTACCCTCTAAGCTACTCTAAATGTTTCCTTACTTGGTGAGTTATTTCAGCCTTTTCAATAGCTGCCATGTGTGCTTTCTGTGACATCGCCCATTATTGGGTAAAGTTCTCCTTTTGTAGCATCCATTTGAACTTACCCAATGGTCAATTTTATTTGACATGACATCATTACTCAGCCCCTTCCTTTTCCAATAACCTTTGTATCATTTTCTTTTGGCTGGGTTACTCAACACAAATTTTTATTGGATGAATCAGGTGAAGTAGCCCAATCACATTTCAAATAACTTTAGCCATAATTATTGAACCTGTCAACTTATTTGAAGCATGATTTCACTTATTGAGTAAGAAAGGACCGTTTATCTTTGTTAATAATTTTAGTTGCACACTCGAAGCAGCATATGGAATATTTCTTTATCATCAACGAGAAAGAGACAACTTCTAATCTTCATCCAAATAGATCTTAGTCACAATCTCTCAACATAAAACCTGACTTAGTACATGATAACTAGGAATCCCAACCCTTGTAACCTTTATTGCAATCTCTTAGCATAAAAAATGACTAGGACATAACACTTGCGAGTACACGATAACCACAAGGTTAATTTAAAACGTAATCATCGCCCACTCACAACTAAAAATGCTATAGATTAGTTAATAGAGTGACTTAGTGATGAGACCACCTAAACCTCCAAACTAACCACGTCGTACACTCATGGGGTAAAATAATTTAATTTCCAACCATTGGTGATTCATCGACAACATAACAATTTCTTCACTCGCATACTCGCAGCTTAAAATAAATAACCAAGATAGAACATGCGACTATCTGACAAGGCTAACATCCTTCATATCTCACATTCTCACATCCTTAACTACTAACATTACTTAACGCATGTGACTTTGGTGAGAAGACATAAAAGGGAAAATTTACCAAGGACTTTGAAGCATGAAAGCTATAACATTTAAAATTTAAAAATTAAAATCCCTCATAATCAAAATGTGGGAAAGACCACTCTTAACATTCATGAGGAAAATTTGAGAAATAGTGCTAATAGTACCAATTCCTTCGATCCATTACACATTTATCTGAAAATTTCCTTTAAGTTCTCATGATGGAAACTTCTAGTACAAGTTCGAAAAGAAAGAATCAAAATACCTATAAGGACTAGGGTAAGAAAAAACAAAAAATCCCAAGAGAGAGGAGATTAGAGAAAGACATAATAGACCAGATGGAGGTGTTAGGGTCTACGTCAAGGAGGGAAGGGTCTGAAAAAACCTATTACAAACAAAATCATGGACATGTTCAAGGCCACAAGAGATGTGGAGACAACTGTCCGAGGATATGGATTTTTTATTTCTCATTATGCAAGGAGAAACTTCAAACAACCATTCTATAATCCATGTCATATGAATTTAGGAAGGCTCATAGTCATTGTCCTTGTAAACATATAACTTGTCATATTACTCACCAGCCATTACAATTCAAAGATGACACCTATTTGGGAGTTGGATTGTGAGCTTGTTTTACATGTATCAAGGAATGGTGTAAAGGAGGTGTTTGGGGTAGATGATATGAATTGTTGCAAATGAGTTGAGTAACTAAGAGTGGAGGGGTGAATCAGTTACCACAAAAACAAATCACTGTCCCTTAGATGTCTTAATCAAACTTATCACTCTACTTGGTTAATAAAAGATATTATGTTGTTACTCAGTTAACAAAGCAATCTTAAGATATTAAGTGTGATTATCCTTTAGTGATTGAATGTAGAAACATAAAGAATAAAGAAAATAACATGTACATAGATGACACCAATATTTACCATGGAAACCCAATTTGGGAAAACCACCAATTGCAACTAGTTACTATTTTTCACTCTTCTGAAGTGAGCCCTGTTAGGAGCCAACCCTATTAAAGGTTACAAATCACACTGTAAGGTGTGACCCTGTTAGAGGATTTAATCATCCTATTAGAAGTGGCCTTGTTAGAGGTCTTCAAACACTTCAATGTAGAAATGATACCTTGTGAGAGGATTTATGAAAAGACTGTTCAGTCTACTCTGTAAAGAGATTTTGATCGCTGCTACAATTGTTAGAGAGTAACAATGAGTTTGACCTGATTGAAGAAGCAATTGACTTTGCAATTTTAGATCTCTATTCTGACTTTAACTAGATCCTCACTGATCAAATATTCTTTTGCATCTCAGTCTAGATTTTTCTCCTTAATCAGAATTCCCTCTTACTCTGCCTTCATTCTTCATATTAAAAACTCTACCACTCATTCAATCCAAAGTTGACCATTTATATATATGATAACCATTATCAAGTCGGCTTGAATACCCTTCCAAATAAACAATAAAACTTAATTCTATCAGCTCTAATTAACCAATTAAACATAAAGTGTAAACTGTTGTTAGTCGGTTAACACTAAATGCATAACTCGGTTAACACTATACACCTTCGATGCTCGACTATTAATTGGCTAAAACTAAACTTACTATATTTCCCAAGTGAACTCAGTAAAATATAGAACTGTTTGGATTAATGGGAAATATGTACTAAGAGGGGAGGGGCGAATCAATACCTCTAAAACTTTTTGTATCCTTTAATCAATTAACCTTTGTAATCAATTACATGTCCATTCAATCTTATCTACACTATCTTGATGTGAGTTATATAAATTCATAACATTAATAACCATGTGAATCATTCATAGTAACATTCATGAAATTAATTGACACATAACACAAGATATGATATCATAGAAAACTCATGTTAGGAAGTAAAAACTGCGGTGGGGATGGCACCCACAAAAATTCACTATCTGTAGATTTGAAGGGGCTGGTTAAGTCTTACAATTTGATCACTTCTGAGGATCTACCCTGTTAGGAGTATCGGTGGAGACCTGTTAAAGTCTACTCTGTTAAGAGCTTTAGCAACACTATCAAGTGTGCACTCGGTTAAGAGATTGATGTTGGACTGTTAAATCCACCTTCCTTGAAAGGATTTTTACACTTTGCTCCACTTGTTAGAATGATAGAAAATTAAAAATTGACCTGGTAAATGCAATCTCCTATTGCTGATATATATCCTATGTAGTTCACAAAAAAATATTATCACCTAATTTTGATTGATTAATACCTCTGATTATTGGTTTCCTCTGTTCTTGGTTCTGCTAACCAAATCCTTCTTTTTCTATTCTATTTATTGAAACTCTTAATTCAATCCATAGATGTGCTCATTGTGTTATCCTCTCTCTTTTTCTTCTCACACACACACTCTAATGAATGATTGCATCATCTATTTATAGATGGATTGACTTCATCGAGTTATGATAAAAACAATGTTAACTCTAAGATTAGGTTTACAACTTACACCTATATCTCCTAGTCTATGTGTTTTAAATCTGTTAGACTCATTAAAGAACTTACACTCATGTATCTTGTCCCTAAATAAATGGATTTAAAATAATTAAATATCTTATAAATAGAATACACTTTCTTTATCTGACATGGAAGTCAAATCCACTTTTTGCGGGCTGCAACTGAGTTTCAGTTCTGTCTGTCGGTCATGCTTGACTATCCTTTGGTTTTGTCTGACGGTTGCACTGTATCTGTCTTGTCGGTTTGCAGTGTAACTTGTATTTTGGGTTCCTCTGTCGGGTTCCACTTTATCTTTCTACTTTCTAATTTTTGGTTTACACACTAACTTATGTCATCGATTCTCTCTGTACTTAGTCATCTTTGGTGATCTCTTAATCTGATCTTTGGTTTTCTCTTTCCTATCTTTCGGTGTAGGTTTACCCAAAGTTTTGTTTGTATACTAATGGAAAATTAATGCCATCAATCTCCCCCTTTGACATTAGTATTAAGAATTGATACAAAATGTTAAGTATATACAACATATATAATCCTTAGTCATTTAATGACTCCCCCTATGTATATGCCGGTATATCTGTAAATATGATATCTTTTCCTTCTTCATATTATTTTACCTTTATGAATATACATATACATATCTACCATTTTCCCATCTGAATGAATGTACATAACATTTTCCCTTTTTATTTTGTACTTATATCATTTCCCCCTTTATTTGATATTAAGGGCAAAGGTCATTTACCTTAGAGCTTATCAAAAATATGGGAATGTGAAGAATTCATGTCCTCCATCATTTTCTCCCATTACTCTTTGAGGTTCTCCAGAGCCATATGCTAAAGTGTAATCTTTGAATGCATATCATAGATGTTGTCAGCTACAAACATCTCGGGATTTCCTATCAGTTGCTTTGCAAAACTGATATGTTGTTGGAGCAGTGTAAGATTTGGCACAAGTTGAGCTTGTAGCTCAGTTAATTCTCTTTGAAATGTGTTTCTTCTTCCCATAGCTCCTGCCTTAACCTTTTTACATCAATTAGCTTCTCATAATGTAGTTTTACTGCATTCTCTCCATCTGTGGTTAGGCTACTTGCACTATTTGCTAGATTTGCATCTAGATTTGGTATATTGTCACTATTTTCCTTAGTGAACTTCTCTATTCTCCTCAGCTTTTGAATTAAGGTTATAGCTTCAGATATGATGGAGTCTAATTTAGATATGAATTCTAATAGCTTTACCTTATTCACTGCCACTTCCTGGCTGATGTTCTCTATTAGCTTCTATTGGTACTTCATTTTGGCTCTCTCCTCAATTGCCTTCTCAGTATCAATGTTCTGAGTTGTGATTACATCAATGAGGGTAGCTAATTGATCAAGTATTGGCTTGTTTTGATCAATTTCAACATCAGGCACTATTTGATGTAGTAAGTCCCATGTTGTCTCCAGTACCATGGATTCCCTGTGTTGTTTCTTCAGCTTCTCTTACAATGCCTTCCTCTAGCATATCTCTACATATTCTTGTAATGCATCAATGTCAAGTGTAGAGGGTCACACTTCAATATTTCAATGATTTCATCCAGTGTAACCTCTAACTTCTTCTTCTTCTTCTTCTTCTTCTTCTGTGACTCAGTAGAATGTAAAACCATTGCCAATTTCTTAGCCTTTTCTGTTGTGCTCAATGAAGTGACCTGTTGTGATTCTTTCTATTGCTTGGTGTCAGTTTTAGCTTGTCGGGTGTATGCACACATCTCTACATTCACCTTAGTATCGTTGGTAGCACTCTTATCTATTTTCTCAGGAGTACCATCTTTTGGTTTTTCATCTTTGTTGGTGTCCTTTGCTTCATCAGTCTTGGTTTCTTCATTCTTGTCTTGAGTCTCTGCATCTTTGTCCTTATCTCCTTCAGTAACCTTTTTAGTGTCAGTTACATCTTGAGTATCTTTGATGTCTTGCTGACCATCGGTGTTGTCTTTTTTTTCTTCTTCTCTTTCATCCTGTTTAGTATCCTTCTCTGGTAATTTTCTTGTTTCTTGCAAGATATTGATAGCTTATATCAATATAGGCATGTTGCCTGAAATATTCACTTCTGTAGTATCAATTGCCTTGTCTTGTTCATTGGTTGTGTCTTTTGTAATAGTGACATCTTCATTCTGATTGAGTTGATCTATTGGGTCATCGGTAATGTCAATGACATTAGTATCCACAATGTTCTCATTTGTGGTATGATTCCATGTTTCATCTGCAGTTTTATTCCCTATTGTATCATCCTCTTCTTTATCTGACTCAATGGATGTATCATCTTGAGTTGCCTTGTCAACATCCTATTGTTGAAGGTATTTGTCGGGGCTTACCTCTTCAATAGGTCTGTTCATGATTTTGCACCATTTCTTGTGGCTATCCTTTTCAAGTTCAATTAACTTGCCTTCAATAAATTTATATTCTCTCAGCTCAGGTGAGAATTCCTTGTTGTTCCTCACATGATATGTTCTTTATGATCTTGAACTCATCTTTCTTTGCATTCTTAGATTTCACAGTTCATGAAGTCGATGCCATTTTCAGAAAATTAGGGCTTCTCTGTAATGCATAAAAATGGAGTTGTCAGTCTCGAAGAACTTACTATTTTTTCGTGCAAAGATCTCTGAACTTCTTTTGAGTGCTGGAGGTTGAGTCATGATCACTCTATAGCTTGGTTTCTTTCTTCTCAAAAATCACCTTTCATCGCTCTGCTCTAGGTGTCGTGACAAATGAGTCATTTTGATGCCCTATTTATAGCCATTGCCCTAAAACACATACCATAAATTCTTACCAACTCATCAGTGTATGAAGACGGAGTTCTTCTGTGAATACTTTACTTCCATTGGTGACATGTACAATGTTTTAGAGCAGTCAATGTTCACTTTGCTTTTACCGACAAGTTTCGGTATCGCTGATAGCTTGTTCATGTGCTTTTTTACCGATGAGGCTTAGTCTATACTAGAAAATTTTGATTTTAACCGATGCATCTAGGTAAATGTAGTCAGTCTTAACTTTGAGTGTATACTGACGAGTTTTGGTATATATGCCTGAAAGCATAGTTATCACATATTTCAACAAGTACAACCATGTTGCATTTTTCTTATGCTAATTTGGAATTATATAAACATATTATGGAACTGATGTAAAGTAATAGCTTGGGGTAATGCAGTTCCATACTTACTTGTTCTTCTTAGGTGGGGTTGGTGATGTCACTAGATCCATTGGATGGGGTGTCACCATTTGCATTTCTTGTTCCAGCTTCATCATTGCTTGAATATTTTCTCCACATTTTTTCTTTGGCCCTCCGAATATCTTCAATGGTGTTTCCATTGGGATATGTGCTTGTCTTTGTCATTTGGTCTCTATAGTCTTTCTTGAGATGACCAACTTTATGACAGTGTAAGCATGCCATTCCAAGGTTCGTCCACCCTCTATACTTTCTACTCCATTGTCTCATACAGTTTGCAGCAATGTGACCATATCTTCCACATGTTGTACAATTTGTCCAAGTATTTTTTCTCATACATATTGATTATCGATTCTCTTTGGTTGATAGGGAGTTTCATGACCTTTTGGCTTCCATGATTTTCTTTTCTTTTTCCAGCATTCAAGAGTTGTGTGTCCATTCATTTTGTATGTAGGATAGTATTTGTCCATGTAGGTTTCCTTCTTTGGTTGTTTCACCTCAGACTTACATTCATATGCTTTATGACCTTTCTTGTTACATTTATAATAGAATCTTATGAATGAAGATGTAGATTTAGGAATACCTTTCATTTTGCCTCTGCATACACTTGATGTATTTCCTTGCTTTCCACAGTGATTGCATGTAAGATTTCTTGGTCTTAGATTTTCATAGAAATTCTTTGGATTGGATTGATTTGATGATTCTTCAGTTTTGGTAAAGCCTAGACTGTTGTTGTTTTTGACTCTTCGTTGTCCCTCAAGAAAATCATCCATTATTTTATTGCTTTCTTCAACCTTTTTGATAATTTCATTATGATGTTGTTGTATTCTTAATTCATGCTTTAAATTTTCATTCTCATCCCTCAGTTCACCGATAGATTCTATTCTTTCAATGAGCTCACCATTTAGTCTGTTTGCCTCTTGACTCGTAATAATAATAATAATATGATTTTTTATCTCATGGTGATGCTTTGTAAGTCTTTGTATTTCACACTCTTTTTCTTGTAGCTTTTCTGTGGTCTTTCTTATATCATCAATAGCTAGTGTTCTTTCTTGTTCATTCTGTCTAGCATTGTCCATGACATCAATCATCCTTACCATTTGTGTCTCTTGGCCGATTTGCAGATATTTAACTTGTCCAGCCAGATGTAGATTGATTTTAGTTAGGCTTGTGATGCTTTCTTCTTATGTGTTTGATGCTTTTCTTGTATTTGATCCTAAAGACTCAAAGAAATCTGGAATCTCTTCCTCCTGATAACCTCTCTCATTACTGTGAGATGCCATATTCTTTCTTTCATCCAGCAACTTTCTCATATTGATTCTAGCTTCTTTATACTGTTCATAGAACATATGAATTTCAAGCTTTTTGTTCTCATTATTTTTATCAAGTTTGTACTTCTCCATTGTATTATCTTTTCTCTTAAGCCTTCAAGCTTTCCATGAAGAGACTTAGCTCTGATACCAATTGTTGGGATTAATGGGAAGTATGCACTAAGAGGGGAGGGGTGAATTAGTACCTCAATTTTTTTTTGTATCCTTTAGTCAATTAACTTTTTTAATCAATTGCATGTCCATTCAATCTGATATACACTATCTTGATGTGAGTTATATCAATTCATAACATTAATAACCATGTGAATCATTCATAGAAACATTCATGAAAGTAATTGACACATAACACAAGATATGATATTGCAGAAAACTCCTGTTAGGAAGTAAAAATTGTGGTGGGGATGGCACCCACAAAATTTCACTAGTCTACTCCATTAAGAGCTTTAGCAACACTTTTAAGTGTGCACTCGGTTAAGAGATTTGATGTTGGACTGTTAAATCCACCTTCCTTGAAAGGATTTTTACACTTTGCTCCACTTGTTAGAATGGTAGAAAATTACAAATTGACCTGGTAAATGCAATCTCCTATTGCTGATACATATC
Source organism: Thuja plicata (assembly GCA_018584345.1). Classification (NCBI taxonomy): domain Eukaryota; kingdom Viridiplantae; phylum Streptophyta; class Pinopsida; order Cupressales; family Cupressaceae; genus Thuja; species Thuja plicata. Next base: position 2,813,671 of record MU227637.1, on the reverse strand, counting down.
CTATATAGTTCACATAAAAATATTATCACCTAATTGTGATTGATTAATACCTCTGATTATTAGTTTCCTCTGTTCTTGGTTCTGCTAACCCAATCCTTATTTTTCTATTTTGTTTCTTGAAACTCTCAATTAAATCCATAGATTTTCTCATTATGTTCTCCTCTCTCTTTTTATTCTCACACAAATACTCTAATGAATGATTGCATCATCTATTTATAGATGGACTGACTTCATCAAGTTATGATAAAAACAATGTTAACTCTAAGATCAGGTTTACAACTTACACCTAGATCTCCTAGTCTATGTGTTTTAAATCAGTTAGACTAATTAAAGCACTTACATTCACATATCTTATCCCTAAAGAAATGGATTTAAAACAATTAAATATCCTATAAATAGAATACACTTCATTTATCTGACGTGAAAGTCAGATCCACTTTTTGCGGGCTGCAACTGACTTTCAGTTCTGTCTGTTTGTCGTGCTTGACTATCCTTCAATTTTGTCTGTCGGTTGCACTGTATCTATCTTGTCGGTCTGCACTGTAACTTGCATTTTGGGTTCCTCTGTTGGGTTCCACTTTATCTTTCTTCTTTGTGATTTTTAGTTTACACACTAACTTGTGTCATCGGTTTTGTCTGTACTTAGTCATCTTTAGTGATCTCTTAATCTGATCATTGGTTTTCTCTTTCCTATCTTTTGGTGTAGGCTTACCGAAAGTGTTGTTTGTATACTAATGGAAAATTAATTTCATCAATAACTTCCTTCATTAATTGACAGACCTCGGTTAATATAGACAATCACTACATTTGTGTGTATATTTGTGTAACATCAATGACAATACACAATTGAATAATTGTCTTCAACAATCTTCCTCTTTGGCATTGATGGCAACACAACATGTCATTATAAAAAGAATTTTAGAGAAATAGAAGCAAGAAAAAAAATTATAATGTCCTTAGCTTCATTCTTATTCTCATCTAGAAAACTCCCTTTGTCTTCTCAATTACTGAAATACAGATTTCTCCCTCTTACATCAATCTATGTTTCTGATAAACTTTCTCCCTCTGACATCAATAATCTCTTTGGCATGACATCAATAATCTCTCCCTCTTTGATATCAAATCAAAAGACTCCATCCAATGAAGTTGTAATGTACCTAATGTACTGGTTCATATGCAATAAGCTCTGATAATCTACATCAACTTGTTAGATCTTCACTGTAGCTCGGTTGATGCATCACTAATTTGTGCTTTAGTGAGCCTCAGTTAGGGGAATCACCCCTAGCTTTCCTCTAAGATACAAGAATGCATCCTTAGGTAAAGGTTTTGTGAATATGTCTACAATTTGTTCTTTTGTATTCACATATTCTAACCTTACTTCCTTGTCCTGAAAAAATTCTCTCAAGAAATGATACTTTATTGCAATATTCTTAGCCTTAGTATGCATCACAGGTTTCTTTGAAATGTTAATAGCACTAGTGTTTTCACAGTAGATAATAATTGGTTCTTTGATTTCCTCCTTCATACCTGACAACAATTGTTTGAACCATATGATATCTGAACAATTCACTACTACAAAAACATACTTTGCCTTTGTTGTAGACTGAGAGATGCAATTTTGTTTCTTGCTGGTCCAAGAGACTAACCTCCTTCCAAGAAAGAACGCTCCACCATTAGTGCTCTTTCTGTCATCAACACTTCCTGCCCAATTAGCATCATTAAAATTATTCAACTCAAATTTTCCTCCTTTCTTATCCCATAATCCATAATCTTTAGTGTGCTTAAGATATCTCAGAATCCTTTTGATAGCCATCAAATGATTCTCTTTAGGATTAGCTGAAAACCTTGCAACAATACCAACTGCTAATGTAATAACAGGCCTAGTGTGAACAACATATTGAATTTTACCAATCATGGATCTGTAGGTAGTTTGATTTACCTCCTTTGAGTCATCATCCTTAGAAAAATTATGTCCAGTAGACATAGGTGTGCCAACTGGTCTGGAATCTTCCATTCCAAATTTCTTTAGTATCTCTTTGATGTATTTAGATTGAGTAATGTAGATACCATCCTTCATCTAATGAAATTGTAAACCAACAAAGAATTTGATTTCTCCAAACATAGACATCTCAAATTCTTTGCTCATAGCTTCAGAGAATGCTTTGCATAAACCATCATGTCCAGTGAATAGTATATCATTAAAAAATATCTTTGCTAATAGTATCTTGTTCTGAGGTCTTTCTTTGATGTACAAGCTACAATTGTCATTAGTTCTCTAAAATCCAATACTTACCAGGTAACCTTGCAGTCTTTCATACAAAGCTCTATGAGCTTGCTTCAGTCCATACAAAGCTTTGTGCAATTTGCAAACCATATTCCTTTTGTTAGGATCAACAAATCCTTCAAGTTTCTCAATATAGACTTCCTCTTCCAGAATTCCATTCAAGAATGCAGATTTTACATCCATTTGGTATACCTTGAATCCTTTATGTGCTTCATATGCCAGAAGAGTTCCGACTCCTCCAAGTCTTGCAATAGGAGAAAATGTTTCTCCATAATCAATACCCTCTTCTTGAGCATATCCTTTACACACTAATCTTGCCTTGTTTCTAGAAAATTCACCTTTTTCATTCAACTTGTTTCTAAAAACCCACTTAGTACCAATTACATTCTTGTCTTTTGGTCTAGGCACAATAGTCTAGGTATTGTCATTTTTTATCTTCTCAATCTCTTCATTCATGGCTTCTATCCAACTTTCATCATTCAAATCATCTTTAATGGATCTAGGTTAAATTTCACTAAGTAGACATGTACCTTTAAGTTTGTTCCTTGTCATTATACCTTCTGTCTGATCTCCAATTATTTTCTCAAGTGCATGATGCCTTCAGACATATTTGGCAAGTATTGGTTCCTTCTTCTTTGATTCTGGGCTTGCATTACTTGGTTTGCCATGCTCAAACATTTTGTTCTTCTCTTTTGACTGAGACTCGGGTTCCACTGTCTGAGATTCAGTTTCCACTGTCTGAGACTTGGTTGCCACTATCTGAGACTCGGTTTCCACTGTCTGAGATTTGGTTTCCTGTGTCTATGACTTGGTTACCTTTGTTAGCATCTAAGGTTGCACAGGTTGTAACAAAGTTTGTGCTGATGAATTTAGTGGTTGGCATGGTTTATGTCCAATCACCATTGCTTGTGTCTTAGGTATAGTATCAGGTTCTTAATACACAAAGTTCCTATAGTACTCAAGCTCTTTACTACTTTGTTCTTCACTTATCTCTGCAAACTCATCAATATTTACATGTACACTCTCTAAGACTTTATGAGTAGCAAGATTCAAACATTTATATGCTTTTGTTTTATAGGATTAGCCTAGGAATATACCTTCATCACCTTTTACATCAAATTTTCCATTCCTTTCTTCCTTCAAGATGTAACATTTACTTCCAAATACTTTGAAATAATGAAAATTGTGTTTATAGCCACATCATAATTCAAAAGGTGTCTGATCAATACCTTTCTTTAGTTGAACTCTATTCAAGTTGTGAAATGCAGTGCTGATAGCTTCCTTCCAATATTTTGTTGTAGAATTCTTCTCAATCATCAATGTTCTTGCACAATCCATAATAGATTTGTTTCTTCTTTCTTCTATTCTATTTTGTTCTGGTATACCAGGGGCAGATACTTGTCTCTTGATTCCTATTTCATTTCAGAATTCATTGAACTCATTAGAAATTAATTCACCTCCTCTATTAGATCTTAGGAATTTTAGTTTCCTTCTTGTTTCCTTCTCAACTCTGGCAAGGTACCACTTAAACTTATGAAAAGCTTCTGATTTTTCTTTGAGAAACATAACAATCACATTCTGGAATGATCATCAAAATATAGAATGAAATAATTCTCTCTAGTGTAACTTGTTGTTCCAATTGGTCCACATAGATCACTATGCACCAACTCCAAGACTTCTTTAGTATTGTAATTTTTTCTCTTGAAACTAGTTTTTCCCATCTTCCCAATTTGACATTATTTGCATATTGCCAATTCAGGTTTCTTCAAAATAGGAATACCACTTACTCTTTTGTTCTTCCTTATGTTGACCAGGTTATCAAAATTCACATGGCATAATATTTTATTCCATAACCATATTTCTTTTGCTTGTACAATAAAACATGAAATTTCAGTGAGATCAAGATAGAATATATTACCTTTTGTTTTCTTGTCAGTTCCAACTAGGTTTCCTTTACCATTGAGGGGCTTGGCCTTACCATTCATTAATTCTACCTTGAAACTAGTGTTATTTAGCTATGCCACACTTAGTAGATTACACCTTAGTCCTTCAACCCAATAAGCATTCTCACATTTGATTCCTTCAGTTAGAACAATACAACCTTTACCTTTCACATAGCAAGGTTCATTATTCTCAAATCTGACACTCCCACCATCATAGTGCTCAAGATGTTCAAATTTTGTTTTATCACTAGTCATCTGGTGAGAATAACCACTATCAATTATCCAAGTGTCATTAACATGAGAGAAAAGTGAAGTATTTTAATTTTCTTCATTATTTGACTCATGCTTAATAGCAATGTAAACCATTTCATCTTCATCTTCATCACTATCCAAATCTTTAGCAATATAACAAGATTTCTTACCTTTGTCCTTGTAGCTTTTGTAATATTTGAAATCTTTCTTACCTTCATACTTGTTGAACTTTTTCTCATCTTTGTCTTCTTTGTTTGGACACTTAGTAGTAATGTGGCCAACCTCGTCACATGAAAAGAAAATCAATGGTATTCCTCCTTTGCACTTTCCTTTTCCTTTGGCAGCTCTCTTTGCAAGTAGTGCTTCAATGATTTCTAGATCCTCATCATCAGATTCATCTTCACTATCATTGTCAATGTATTTTCCTTTTGAGTTTCTATTCATCTTACCAAGGCCTAGTTTGGCTTTAAATGTAGACTCAAAATTACTAGGATTAGGAGAATAATTGTCAAAATTGTCCAACTCAAAAGTTGTAAGCCTTCCAACCAATGCATCTAGAGTTATATCATTACTACACCTCATCTCTTGAATAGCTGAAACTCTAATCTCATAGATAGGAAGTAAAGTTGTCAACACCTTACTAACCATTGTTTTGTCTTCAATCTATCCACCAGTAGCTTTGATGGCACTATAATTTTCTTGATTTTGTCACTGTATTTTTTAATTTCTTCTCCTTCTTTCATTTGTATCTGATCAAACATACCTCTGAGACTCTCTGCTTTGGCTCTGTTTACATTGTCATCTCCTCCATGGATATCATGCATTTTCTTCCACATATCATAGGTAGTAGGGCAGTGTATGCCTCTTTTCATGATTCATGGTTCCCAAGATTTCCAATGACAAGGGTTAGTAGCACCGGTTTGCAATAATAGAAATCAAATACACAAAAATACTAATAACGAATACTTAAATGTAACCAATAAAATGCACAAGCAAAGAAAGGAAAGAAAATGAATACAAACCCCAAAGTTCTTGAAGCTTCTATTGTCTCTCTCTACTCCTTCTAAAAGGCTATTTTTGATGCTCAGTATTGGCATGGGCAGCGACTATGGTTTGGGAAGTGTCGATAATTTGATACTTGAAATGTGTGTGTGATCGCAAGCTAGCTTGAATGCTGGAACCAAACTGATGGAGTAATGGCATACAAGAGCTTGAAGTCCTGGATCCTCAAATGGTTATGAAGGGTTTATTAAATAGGAATTAATGATGATATGAATGGTTGAGATCAATCCCAGATATAGGGAGATGAATGGTTGAGATCAAAGGAAACTGGAGAAGTCATCAGTAAACTCCACCTCTTCAACTGAGAGAGAGGAGATAGAGTTTGGTTGACTGAAGAGCTAATTGTAAGTTACCTTTTAGAACTCAAGAGGTGGGTGGGGTTATCCATGTGAATTGGAGAGATGGGTGAAGTTACCCATGTGAACTGGAGAGATGGGTGGAGTAACCCATGTGATCTGATTAAGGATTATCTCTTTGAAAACAAATAAATATTTAATTCATTTATGTAATTAAAGTTTTCAACATGTGAGATAATTGAATTCTTTTTTATATAGAATTGCTTTATTGAATGAAATTAAATTAATTTAATTGGAAGAATTTAATTAGTAAGTTTAAATCTTTCAATTTAAACTATAGTAAATTGAATTTAATTAATTAATTAATGGTAATTAATCAATTAAGGTTAATTAATTAAATAAAATTAATTATTTAATTAATTTTGAGAATTTGATTAGATGATTTAGGGATTAAATTTAGAAGAAAATAGATGATTAAAAAACCATTAATTAATAGATGAAACGAATTTACAAGAAAATAGATGATTAATTAATGATTAAAAACTATTAATTAATAGATAAAAATTAGTGTTTTAATGTCAAGTCGCAATTCTATCCATTTTAGGGTGTCTACATTTTCCCCTCTTTGATACAATGTGATTCATCACGTTGTATCAAAGAATTTTTAGATTTGATCCTGCCCCAGCTTGCCCCAGTGACCATAGGTGGACTATATGCCCCCTCAACAAATTAAGCACAGAAAATGTGTCAGATGAGCATTAATTTGTTGAAAATGTGAATCACTATATGATGATGATGAATGCATTCCTATGTTAGTTATGATGTTGTTGATGATGGATGCAATGATTATGTGATATACTATGCACATGTTTTGGATTTTTGTTATGCAATAAATGAATACAATCTATTATGCACAAAATATCTGAGTAAATGCATATGTTAGTTAGAAGAAAGTGGAAAAATTTTCTCTAGGATTGATTGATGGATATGAATTGATAGAAAGGATGGTTGATGATTGATAGATATGGATTAATAGAACGGTTGGGTGACCCAATTCGCTGTCGCATTTCCAATTTTTGTCATCATTGCATCTTTTTTTTTGAAATTCCGAAAAGTGTCCAATGTATCCAGATCACATACCATCTGGATACCACCATGACCTCTTGATAACCGGAAGGAGTAGAGAGGTTTAATAGAAAGAGAACTTAATGCACCCAAATATTGACCATCTAGGTTCAGCTATGTTCCCTGTTTGAAAAGAAAGAGAGCCATAAGAACCCAGATATTGACCATTTGGATACTGCTTTTCCCTCTGAATAAACCAAACAAAATAAAAAAGAAAAACAAGATAGAACTCCAACGCACCCAGAGTGCATCTGGATAGCACCGTGAGCTCTTGATTTTGAAAAGAAAGACCAAAAAACCAAGATAGAATTCCAATGCACCCAGAGTCCATTTGGATAACACTGTGAACTCTTGATTTTAAGAAGAAAGCCCATAAAAACCAAGATAGAAATCCAATGCACCCAGAGTCCATCTGGATACCACTATGATTCTATTGGTAAATAAACAAGCAGATAATAGAGAAGGAATGTCCAATTCTTTCCCAGGGTTAAGCTCAGATCGGGGAACTGCGTGGCTGCCAGATAAGTGACAGTTCCTACCGCATTTATCCTAAATCATCATGGCCCCAGAATCAAAGTGAACATTCAACAAACAACAATCAAAGAAAAATAAGTCATGATCCATCATAGCTACTCTCCTCACTTGGTGGATCCTGGAGTAGCATAAGAAAATAACCATGAAATATAGACTAACATCTGACCGACTGACTGACCTAGTCAACATTTTTTATTGTTCCTTGATTCAGTTTGATTCTCTTGATTGGCTTGACTATTTTGATAGGCTTGATAGGCTTGATTATTTTGATTGTGTCTGGTTTCAGTAATATATGACTCATATAAGATTGACCTATCTGGTTTTGAGTGTATCCATCACTGTGTAAGACGATTGATTGATTGATTGATTTTGATCATTTTGGTGGCTGGTCAAGCTATGTTAGATGGGCCTAATGCTGATTCGCAAAGCTCATGATTGTGATATTTGATAGATTGGCTTGGTCGCCAGTTTTCTTGCTGATAGATTTGATAGATTGATAAAGCTATGTCATATGGGCCCAATGCTAATTTTCAAAGCTCATGGTTGTGACATTGGTTGACTGGGCTTGATCTCCCTTTGCTCTCTTGATAACCGAGTCAGTTTTACTGCTTGGGATTTTGCAATTTTTTTATTGTTTTTGATGAAGATTAATTTTTTTTAGGACATTTTAATCTTTTTAGGATTTTGATGAATTTTTTTATTTTGAGGGTTTTTTTCAAGACATTTAGAATTGCCCCCTAGTATGGTGGACCAGTACTAACCATTGATAATTGTTGGTGCTCAAAGGGGATTGTGCTTCTGGATATAGCTTGGGTAGTCAGTCTTGCATTTGAAGTGTGTTCAAGCTTTTGATCTTGGAGTTCATTGATGGTGAAGCTGGATTTGAACACTTGGTGCCTATTTTCCAAGTTTTCACCAAGGTACCTACTCAATAGCATCTGTTTGTTAGGTTTTCACTAAGAGAACAATTTTGTTTCTCTTTACTTTTTTTTTTCTTTTTTTGTTGTCGCCAAGGCGCCTGTTTGCCAGGTTTTTACCAAGGTAATTTTTTGTATTTTTGATTTTTTTGGTATTTTCCAAGATATGTAGATAGTTGCCTTAACCATTGAGACCTCAAGCATAGAACCTCTTGAGGTGCATGATGTTTATGTATCTGGGGAGTTGATCTCCTTCTGGTGTCACCATTTGGTATGACCCACTATGGGTAGAGTTGACAATGACATATGGTCCTAGCCAGTTAGGCTTGAACTTTCCTGGTTTCACTCTTTCTGCTTGGTTCTTTTGATTTTCAATGAGGACGAGGTCTCCTACCTCAAATGTTCATGGCCTCACCTTATTATGATAGTTTCTTCTAAGGTGATTTTGATATCCTTGTAAGTGATTGAATGCATTTTGTCTTCTTTCATATAGTAGTTCCAGTTCACTGAGCCTTGCTACTTTGTACTCTTCATCTGAAATATGGTTCTTTAATGATATCTGTAGGGATGGGATTCCCACTTCAAGGGGTAAAACTTCCTCTAATCCATATACTAGGGAGAAATGAGTGGCTCCTGTAGGTGTTCTCACACTAGTTTTGTATGCCCATAATGCTGGACTAAGCTGTAAATGCTAGTCTCACCCTCTTTCGTTAACTATTTTCTTCAAGATTTTCAAAATTTTTTTTTTGTCGCTTTAGCTTGGCCATTCCCTTGAGGATAATAGAATGAAGAGAATCCCTATTTGATTTGGAACTATTCACATATCTCTTCAACATCTTTGTTTTGGAAAGGTGTACCATGATTTGTTAGGATGGTTTGAGGAACCCCGTATCGACAGATGATGTGGTTGAGTATGAACATTGATATCTTCTTTCCAGTTATGTAAGTGAGGGGAATTGCTTCCACCCACTTAGTGAAGTACTATGTTGTTGCTATGATGTATTTATGTCCATTTGGTGAAGAAGGTGTAATTTTTCCCACTAGGTCAAATCCCCACATAGAATTCTTTTAGATTGCCCCCAGTCTAGCAAGACAAGGAAATTATGGATTGATGAATGAAGGTCAAAGGTATCTTAGTATGTCTTGAAGTTGTTTGGATGCCAAGGGATATCCATGGGATGGGATAACATGTTTCTTTGCAAGATAAGGGACTGGACATGAAAAGATAAGATAAAGACATGGTGCATTGATTGAAGTGTAGCTGACAAGAGTGGACATGTCAAGAGGATGCGGAAAATAGGTTTTGCATTTTTCAATCTGTATTTTATATCAAGACCAAGAGAGGGATTTGATAGGATAATGATTGGACATGGAGAAGGCAAGAAAGATCAAGAATGGACAAGGGGAAGGGATATGGATTCAAGAATATGAAAAGATAGGAAATATAGACCATATGGATGTGGACAACATGAAACATATAGGACATGTGATGCTTCTAGGGAGATCCCTATCCTTGTTAAGATCAAAGTTGGAAAAAAAAGAAAATGGATGCTGATAAGATAGGGGATATGAGGGATATAGGTTAATGGAGGAAATGAAATGGATATGATATGATAGGAAAATATGGACGGAACATGCCCCCATGTATGGGATGCAAGAGCTTCATAGATTACACATGATTCTTTTTTGCCTAGTTTTCATCATGGTACTTGCCCAATGTGCCTATTTGCCAGGTTTTCACTAGTGGACAAATATTTTTCTCTTTTTTTCTTATTATTTTTTTTTTTTAAAATTTTAAAACTTTTTTGGAAGATAATATACTCATGATAGGAAATGGAGGAAGGACTTAAGCATCTTGCTCTTCAAATTGTAACCTTGTAATATGTGTTATAATAGATCATGGCTATTGAAGGTATGCTCAAAGATGTTGATAGGGTGATGGAAAAGGGGGATAAAATGGATGAAGTGGGACAGGGTAATGCTTTATGCGCAGGATTGGACAAGAGGATGGATGGAAGATTGGAATATATATGTTGGATAGTGGAGGGATTGAGAGAATAATTGATTTTGAGTGGATGGATATGTGGGAATGAACAACATTGACTCACACCTTGAGGGGTGATGGAGTGATGGAGGAAAAAGAGATTTTGGGTTTGATGGAAGAAAAGGAGATTTTGGACTTGATGGAGGAATGTTTATGAATTTTGGGATGTAAGGACCCAAAATGGATTTGGAAGGTTGGAGGTGTTTAAATGGAAGGATAGAAATTTTGGATGCCAACTTGGATCTTCTTTGGGATATTGTGCTTCAAGAAGCTTCTTAGCAATCCACATGGATTTTGATTTTTTATTCTTTTGTGGGCCCTTAGAATGCACTGTTTCTATAAGATATTTAGGAACCCATATTGATTTTGAATTTTTTTTTTTTTTCAAGGGGCCTCTGTGGCCTTTTCGACATTTCTTTTCCCTTTTGGATCATATTTTTCTTTGTTTTTACATGTTGATTAGACTGGACATGTTGATCCTTGACTGCATGTGGATTTCTTGACTTATGGAACTTATGTTTGGCATTCAAATTGCTTGAAAGGGGAATGTGATTCATGGATGGATCATAATGGTATGGAGACTTTTTGGATGGGTGGAAGGTTGTCCAAGATGTGTGCCTTTGTTGACCTTGATTTAGGCAAGGAGAAGTGGATTGTGAACTAGTGGATGGATGAATATTTGGACCTAAGATGGATGGAAGGGGTGAAGGGGATGGTATACGTTTGGATTTGGATTTGGAAGGGGTACCAACATCTTGAGAATGAGTTTTTTTATTGAGGCCATGACCATCAGAATTTTCTTTGATATGAAAGGATTTTAATGTACTTTGTTCATGGAGGTCTAACCCTTTGACTTGATAATGCTTTCCTTGACCAGTAGGATACTTTCGAAAAGATGCGAGTCCATTTTGAGGTGGATAAGATATGGAAGAAACAATAGGATCATGAAGTGGACTAGACGGTCTGGAAGTAGAGGAATCCATTTGAAATACATGGGGTTCATGAACAACTTGCATAAATGTGTTGGGATCATGAGGGGGATCAAGAGGAATGATAGGATCTTGTGATGGAATAGGAGCAGTGACAAGATCATTTGGTAGGATATGATCTTGTGGAGAAGATGGAGGATTAGGACATGGAGATGAAGGAATGATAGGATCAAGAGGAGGATCTAGAGGGATGATGGGTTCTTGTGGTGGAGATGAAGGTGAAGGGATACTTTGATCTTGACTTGGAAGAGGACCATCAAACTTCATTTTAGGGGTGATTTTCTCTTGACTGTGAATGAAATCCTTTGAAAGAATGGGATGGATATCATGATCTTTCTTAGGAATGGGAAGTGGAAGGTCCATAAGACTTGGAAGGAAAAAAATTTCTTGGGATGGAAGGGGATCAGCTTGGATAGGATGGTCAAGGATAGTGGAATATTTATGAGTTTCTAGAAGTATAAGATCTTGGTCAAAAAGTACACAGGTTTGGTCATTCTTGGGATCTTGATCTTGATTTTCTTTAAGACTTGTTTCTTCATGATTTGCATCATCCTCTTGACATGGGATATCAATTGGAATATGTATGGTGGATTCTTGGAAGGGTTCAATGTTTTGACATGAGGGAGAAGGATTTTGAATGGAACTCTCTGGAGTGGGTTCATCTAGGAATGGAGCATATGGTGGCATTGGATCTAGGATAGATGAGTCATAAAAGGGATTACCATTGAAATATATTGTGGATAGCCCTTGGGAGGTCTCATCACTAGATATATCATTTGATAGGAATGGAAAATATTTCTCTTGTGACTCTTCAGGGGATTAAGGACTAATGGGAAGCATGGAGGCTTCTTGTGGGACAAATTCTTCATAGGAGATAGATGTGTCAACAATTTTATTGTTTTGGAATGGACCCTTTCTAGACATGGGTAGATGATTTTGATCTTGCTTAACAATATAATGATGTGTATGAATCAATTTTTGAATTAAACTCTTGAAAGGTTTAGATTGGTCTCCCAAGGATGACATATTTTTAATTGTGTTTATTTGGGAAGTCATCGGTGGTGGATTTGAGAGAATAAGAGGACGTTCATTGACTTGTGATGTGATTTGAGATATATAGTCAATAGGGTAGGGATATAAGTCCTCTAGAGTGTAAGACTTTGGTTGACTTTGACTTTGAAGATTATCTAGTTGATTTTGTAGCTCTTGCACTTGTTGCATGAGGATATTAGTTTCCCATTGTTCGTGTATCAACTCAGGGAAACTTTTTGAATAGACAAGAGGGTTATTGTCACCATAGTAGTTGGGTTCTTGTTCTTCTTCATATGGGGGAAATGGTTTATATCATCTTCCTCTTTTTCCCATGGGGTAAATTGGTTGATATAAGACTCATCAGGTTGTGTCCATGTAGTAGGAACATATTACCTCATCTTTGCGACGTGATATTGATTTCCCAAAACATGATTCTGATATGGGGGCATGTGAGTGACCCAAGGGTTATTTTGTTGTGTTTTTTGTTGGGGTTGGGGATGTTGTTGTTGATATTTCTGGGGTTGATATTGCTGGGATTGAGGTTGTTGCTTCTGAAGCTGGGGTTGCTACTGCTGAAGCTAGGGTTACTACTGCTGGGGTCGAGGTTGTTGCAACTTAAGCTAGGGTTGTTGTTGCTAGGGTTGAGGTTGTTAATTTCTGTTGAAGATGGGGTTTTTGCTGCTGGGGTTGAGGCTGTTGTAGCTAAAGCTAGGGTTGCTTCTTTTGGGGTTGAGGTTGTTGCTGGATGAGCAAAGGCATAACCTTGGGTGGGCATTGAATAAAAGTTAGACCTGCAGAGATAGATCCCTGTGGGAATGATGTGTTAACTCTAAGGCTAGTAGGGATTGACTGCGGTAGCGGCATGGTGGAAAAAATTCTACTGCTTGTTGGTGGGATGGAAGGCATAACATGAGAGCTTAATTGGCTAGGCCATAAGACCAAAGGTGGAAGAATACTAGTGACCATGGGTACAGTTAGCTGGGAGCATGTCATGCTTTGAGTGGAAGATGTGCTTGCTTGGTTTGTGCGGGTATCGTCTGTGCCAATGTTGGTATTGTCAATGGTGGGAAAATTTGAGAAACCACAGGTAGTATCTGAGAGGGCTGAGTAGTGTTTTGACCTACGAGAGGGTTTTTGGGCCATATGGTTGACACATTGAATTCAGCGGGGAGTTTGACTCCCTTCTTTACCAGCATGGCTAATAAACATTCGGGGTTCTTCTCTACAACAACGTCAACTACTTGTGTAGAATAGGTGTCTTTCTCTATATCATCGAGCTCCTCTTCTATGACATTTTGGAACAAGGCTGGCCCACAGAGATTTTCAACAAATAGAGCAGAACTGGTATTTGTGAAAGGATTGTCTTCTAACTCTATTTCCCAAGCGGGGAATCTTTTGATATATGAATCATCAGGTTGTGTTATAGCCTTCAACCTTGTGTAAGGCCCTCTATGAGGTGTTTGAGACATAGTGTGGTCTAGATTTTCTGACTAAAACAAGTGATATAAAGAAAACAAAAAAGGATAACCTTTCTAAGGAAGTCCGAGTTATGTTTTGGACAAGGGTAATTCTAAGGACAGATGTTGATTTATCTTGATCTCAAAGTTTTGATAATGTAAGAATAAGATTTGTCAACTTTGGCCTGGGACAAAGTCATTCATAGAGATAATGATGATGTTTGAGATGATGAGATCAAGATATTTCGAGTCTGAACTTTCAAACTAATAATGTTTTAGACAATAATCATGCTTTTCAAAGAAGGGATGATCTTTAATGTTTAGAGATTCACACAATGTTCTTCACATTTTTCTGGGATAGACAATGGTCTTTGACATAAAATGGAGATTATTTTCAAGGTTTTTAGGTCAAAACAGGTGTAAACATGTCTCTGGTCAATTGCAGAAAAACTCTACCGACTGTGGTAAAGTGATTGGTCGATTGTGGTACTCTATCACCAATTGCGGTAAAGTGATTGGTTGATTGCGGTACTCTTTCACCGATTGTGGTAATAAACAGGTTAATTATGGCAATAAAGAGGACAATTGTGGAAAAATTTCTGTCAATTGTGGCAAAATGCGGGCAATTGCAGTAAAGGGGAAACAGTCTAAAAAAGACTCAAAAGATAGATCTCACTGTCTGACAATTTTGACTTTCTGGAACAAGGCTTCTGATTTGAAAGGCAATTGATGTTAACAACCCTAGACTTTAACATGTTTGACTCATTTTGAAAATTTTGATGTTTTTTTTTCATTTTGAATATTGATCAAAGAACAAGCACAAAAGACAATGTGTTTTGAAGAATGTAGACTGACACGTGTATGTTCTACAACTTTTTCAAGTTGCAATGTTATCACAAGGTCTCCACAATGAACAGTTAGATTTAATCTAAGCAATGGCTTCAAAATACAATATTATAGGCCCAATGCTTGAATGTTCGTTAGCTCTTGTCACACTACTAGGACACGAAGGTCCATGACATAGGCGCCCGTGTTTTTTCCATTGCCAGGTATTATTGCCATGGAGTGAAGATCTCTTTCACTACACAAATACCTTGGAACACATATGTTGGGAATTTTGGGGGGAAATTCTGCAACCCCTTGCACTATAATAAGGTATCTGTTTGGAGGTAGATCGGGTTGGCCTCTAATTAACAAGGTTGTAGTAAGGGTCTGTGACGTCTATCCAATCGGTTTGTACGTGTGTGACTCACTTAATAGCCTAGTTGACCACGTTGGTTCCTTAGGGATATTTACATGATCCTGACTATCATCAACACACCTCGCTTGAGCTTGGCTAGATAAGAAGGAACTTTGGTTCCCGCCTTGTTTATATACCGATCACAAGGATTACAAGTTTAAGGTCATTCTTTGAGGAAGAAGTGCATTCCCTAGACAAGCCTTTCTAAAAAGTATAAAGGTTTTTAATCTAACAGATTGTGCAAGTACACCCAAAACTCAAGACACAAGGTAAATCATTTAAACTCCAAAAGTTTTAAATGTGAACTAAGGTACACCACCATACAAGCACAAGTGTTCATTTTTAAGCCCAAAAGTAGGTGTTGATTTCTTGTTCAATTTTGATGCACCAAATTGAGAGATTCTTTGCCTTTGTTCAATTTTAATCTCCACATCAATTTGAAGCACCAAATTCTAAAATATGAGGTGTGAGATGTGTGACAAACACTGTTCTTTTTAAACCCAAATTGATAAGTGAATGAATTTTAGGTTGTATTGTTATCTTGTCTCCTCGATTTGAACCTGTCAAAGAAAGTGTTTAGTATCTCAAGAAATGAAAGCTTTTCAATCCAAGATAGCAGAATATCTGAAAACTATGGGATTATTGAGATTGCTGAAATTAATGGTGACTTTATACTTACTTGCAAATCTCTTGATTGAATCAATGTACCTTGTGTATGCTTTGCTTTGATCTTCAGCTGCGATTACAAGAATAGCCCTTTGTTGAGATCGATAGTTGGTAGTTCTCCTTATTGCAGCTCTTAATGACCTAGCACTTGGGGTGCATCTAATTATCCTTTTGGCCATTAGTCATTTGCTCAATCCTACACAGAAATCAAGAAAGAACACATAAAAAGAAAACTTTTCAAAGATCTTTCTTTTTTTGAAAATATTTCTCAGAAAAAATTAAAAATAGAGAATAAAGTCCCTGTATAATTTCAAGACCTTTCCAAAAATGTAATGTTTTTGATAAGAAATGCTGATTTGTGTCCAAAATTATTTTTTTAGGAAATATCATAAAAAAATGATTAAAAATCATAAAAAATTTAGACAAATCTAAATTTTGGACTGTAGCTTTCTTACATAAAAATATACTTTAAATTTTTTTTAAGATCATAATTCCTTAATTTGTGCGCTAGGGACCCATTTTATCAAAACAAACTAGTTTTAAAAGATCTGTTAGTTTTGCAAAATAATTTCACAAAAATTAAAATCACAGAGAATAAACCCCCTCTATAATTTTAATACATTTCTAAAAATGTAATTTTTTTGAAAAGAAACTATGATTTGTTCCCAGAAATGATTTTTTTATGAAATATCATAGAAAAATTATTTAAAAAAAAAAAAAAAAAACTTAGAAAAAATCTGAATTTTTGTTTGAGGCTTCCTTAGATTAGTGTCAACCTGCAAAATTTTTTTTATAAAAATATTCCTTGCGGTTTGAAAGATATGACCAAATTTCACGCGGGCCGTAAGTTCACATTAAGTTCACCAAAAAGTATGCCTCCTTCATGATTTGTGGTTCCCAAGCTTTCCAACAATGAGGGTTAGTAGCACTGGTTTGCAATGATAAAAATCAAATTCACAAAACTACTAATAATGAATACTTAAATGTAACCAATAAAATATACAAGCAAAGAAAGGAAAACAAATGAATGCCAACCCCAAAGTGCTTGAAGCTTCTATTGTCTCTCTCTACTGCTTCTGAAACGTTGTTTTTGATTCTCAGTATTGGCGTGGGAAGCATCTATGGCTTGAGAAGTGTCGAAAATTTGATACTTGAAATGTGTGTGTGATCGCAAGATGGCTTGAATGCTAAAACCAAATTGACAGAGTAATGGCACACAAGAGCTTGAAATCCAAGATCCTTCAAATGGTTATGAAGGGTTTATTATATAGGAATTAAGGATGATATGAATGGTTGAGATCAATCCCAGAGATAGGGAGATGAACGGTTGAGATAAAAGGGAACTGGAGAAGCCATCAGTAAACTCCACATCTTCAACTGAGAGAGAGGAGATAGAGTTGGTTGATTGAAGAGCTAATTGTAAGTTACCTTTTACAACTGAAGAGGTGGGTGGAGTTACCCATGTGAATTGGAGAGATGGGTGGAGTTACCCATGTGAACTGGAGAGATGGGTGGAGTAACCCATGTGATCTGATTAAAGATTATCTCTTTGAAAATAAATAAATATTTAATTCATTTATGTAATTAAAGTTTTCAACATGTGAGATAATTGAATTCTTTTTTATTTAGAATTGCTTTATTGAATGAAATTAAATTAATTTAATTAGTAAGTTTAAATATTTCAATTTAAACTATAGGAAATTGAATTTAATTAATTAATTAATGGTAATTAAATAAAATTAATTATTTAATTAAATTTGCGAATTTGATTAGATGATTTGGGGAATAAATTTAGAAGAAAATAGATGACTAATTAATGATTAAAAAATCATTAATTAATAGATGAAATGAATTTAGAAGAAAATAGATGATTAATTAATGATTAAAAATCATTAATTAATAGATGAAAATTAGTGTTTTTAATGTCAAGTCACAAGTCTATCCATTTTAGGGTGTTTACAGGCAGTCCTTCACTTCATCAAATTCTGAATAACTGAGTGAAGAAGCTATATCAATCATCATTATATTATGATTCCTCATGTCCACCATCTGATCCATAGACATAGGTCTAGGTGGTTCCACATACTTGTGGTCCTAGAATTGCAAGCTAGTATCTCCAATAGTAGATAGATGTAGCCTCATCAACTATTTCCATGCAGCAAAGTTGTCTTTGTTAAGCTTGGGGATCTCCCTTCTGTAAGACATCTTTGATCTTTAGCTTAGGCCTTGAAAACTTCCCTGAAAGCACCAAAAGCCCTAATAACAATTATTGGAAATGAGTTGAGTAACTGAGAGGGGAGGGGTGAATCAGTTACCACAAAAACTAATCCTTGTCCCTTAGATTTCTTAAGCAAACTTATCACTCTGCTTGGTTAATAAAAGTTATTCTGTTGTTACTCAGTTAACAAACCAATCTTAAGATATTAAGTGTGATTATCCTTTAGTGATTAAATTCAAAAACATAAAGAATAAATAAAATAACATGTACATAGATGACACCAAGATTTACCGTGGAAACCCAGTTTGGGAAAACCACCAATTGCAACTAGTTACTATTTTTCACTCTTCTAAAGTGAACCCTGTTAAGAGCCAACCCTGTTAAAGGTTACAAAGCACACTGTAAGGTGTGACCCTATTATAGGATTTAATCACCCTGTTAGGAGTGGCCTTGTTAGAGGTCTTCATACACTTCAATGTAGAAATTCTACCTTGTGAGTGGATTTATGAAAAGATTGTTAAGTCTACTCTATAAAGAGATTTGGATCACTTCTACAATTGTTAGATATTAACAATGAGTTTACCCTGATTGAAGAAGCAACTGACTTTGCAGATTCAAATCTATGTTTTGGCTTTAACTTGATCCTCATTGATCAAATATTCTTTTGCAGCTCAGTCTGGATATTATGTCCTTAATCAAAATTCCCTCTTACTTTTCCTTCATTCTTCATATCGACCTGCAAAGTTATCGGCCTTGAAGGTGTTAAAGTTTAAGTAGGCTGAATAATTTCAAAACCTTTGTAATAAAACATAATATTTAAATAGAGGAATTAGTTCATTTTTTTCTTACCTCCAGTCTTAAGGTTTTAAATGAAAGAGCTTAACTGATTTCTAATGAGGAGACTGATGGTGGAAAGCCTGAAAATAATAGAGAAGGATAGATATCAAATGTCTACAGCTGATAGGCCATTCAAACATTTGATTTCATCGATTGGAATCATCTAATCAAAGCTACAATCATTGACAAGATTATGATGGATACTCTTGTGACTACATCTCTATATGAAATAGTCATAATCTTGAAGGAGAATATAGAAACTTCTTAAGAAAAAATTGTATTTTTAAAGGACAGTCATGGATCATATTTTGATACATTGTAACAACACTTCTCTTTCCCTTTTTGTATTGATGACATGTTGATCACAGTTCTTAAACTGTCCTAAAATCAACTTTCCATCCTTAGTGTTTACCTTATATTGCTTTTCATTATTATGAACTAGACAAATCCTTATTTGTGGTACTTTTGTCCTCATATGTTTTTCTCTTCATTTATAAAAGCTATGATTGTTGCCTTCAAAATAGTGCTATATTTTTCTTAACCAAAATAAGTGCTATAAATATGAAAGAAAATGTGAAGATGTGATTGAAAGTGTTGAATAGGCATATGGAAAAGGGAGAAGAAAAGACATTTATTTCATGGAGATCAGTAATATTACAAATATATGAACATTAAGATATCAAGCATTTTTAACAGTAGTAGAGAAGATAGAGTGCTCACTTTTTGTCTTTAAAAAAGAACATTCATTATTAGGAGAGGATTTCAATGATAAATAATAGAGATACAATGAAAAGAACTATCAATAAGTAGTAATGTCATATAGAAAAAGCAGAGGGAGAAGTGACATTATCAGTACCATGAGAAAAAAGTGACAATGAGAGCTATGTTTTAGTCATTATTATGTATTTGAGAAATAAAAGACTAAATAAAAAATGATTACAATGACATTAAGGGTCACTAAAATTACCACAAAGAGAATAGGTTGAGAACATTGACTATAAGAAAAAGAAAATTTATTTAGGCATTTTAAAAAGTCATAGGGAAGATATCTAGAGCCTAGGGGTTTTGACAGTCAGATGAATAGTGAAGGAGCACAAAATTATATGCTTGTTACAATATATTGAATATATCAATGACAATGAAAGGTTGTTATTGTTACAATGTATATAGACCAATGATATATACTAAAACATTGACAAAGATAAGAGGGTTAAATGTGCTTATAAAACATTGATATATATATTAGGCATAAGAGAAACTCAAGAAGTTCAACTACTATTCTACTGATTGACATTATGGTAGTAAACTAATTTTTCATTGCTTCATTTTTTATTTTGAATTATTTCTTTGTTGAAATTGTCACTACTATGTCAATAAGATTCTAGTTTATTTTCTCTTTAGATCTTCAATATTATTCTCACTTGATCAATTTTGTAGTAGACATTCATTCTTGGAAAATTCTTTCACTACTTTCAATTCATTGTTCGTTACTATTTTTATGATAGTTCTTCATTGATAGTATCATCTTCATTCTTCTCACTGTGACTGTCTTTGAATAGTAAATGAATCTTTATGGAAATCAATGAATACTATATATCCTAAAATACAATATGGATCACTCATTGATTCCTCATAACATGGTTATTATATCCAATAAAACAATCATCTTATATTTTAGAATAATAACCACATCTGATTGGGTAGTCATACATCCAATGGAATAGTGAATATATCTTCATTGAAGAACCATGATATCTCTTTTTTAACTCTTTCTTGATATCCAATTTTTTCTCCATACAAATCACTGGTTTGCACTTCATATAGAAATGTATATGTACATATTCACTAGATAAGACTATCTTGAAACTTAACTCACTGTATTGATATTCCTTGTCACCTCTTTTGACAATGAAAGGCACAACCCCTTATAAATCTCCATATTTTTTCACTTAACCGCTTTTAACATTGATAGATTTCCATTATGATTTTCTAAGTTGAACATCATTTCATTGTTTTACATTCTAATATCATTTCTATTTCATTTATTTTCTATTAATATGTTTGAAACCCATTCACTATTATTACTCTCCTTCTGTCCATAGCTTTTACAACTCATATCACTACTACTATATTTTCATCCCTGTTTCCTAGTATTTTTATATATTCTGTGATGTTTTACGATTGTCCTTGAGTTTGAACACATGTTTCTTGCTCCTTCAATCAAATGCATTTCTCTTTATAAGCAATCTTTGTATTTGCATTCACATGATAGTATGTGGATCTCTTTTTTTAGAATTCATAATAGTGAGCTCCCCTTGGTTCTATACCTTAATGTATTTGATCTCTATAGGTTGATCTTTTGTTTTTTCCCCTTCATTGTTTTACATCCTCTTTCCATTGTCACAAGTGCTTCCAATATCTTGAAATCTTCTTGAAAAATGTTGGTCATTCCTTTTTGCATGAAATTGATGTCCTACTGATCTTTTCATAACAAAATATTATTTTCGGCATTGCAGGAGGTTTCAGAGGCATATTTGGTAAGGGTTTTTGAAGATACTAATTTATTTTTTATTTTTCCCTTCATGCCAAGGTTGGCTTCTAATCTTGGTTTCCTTATTGTGGATAATCGGAAGGTGAATTTAACAATATCCAAGTTGGAGGAATTATAATAGGTTGGGAGTCAAAGCTATATTCTATTGAGCGACTACCCACGTTGGTGCAAATTGTTCCGTGATTGACCTTGCCTTGAGACTACCAACACAAGCTACATCAATTTATATCGGCAGTCATTGTAAAAGTGATCTTCTATCACTGGTGCACAGTTTGCTCCAGGTGCACATTGACTACTTTATTCTCTATCTCTGACTAAAGTTTGTAATTACCTAAATTGTTTATAATCATATATAATCATGTGACAAAATGAAAAATATGAGGCATAGACCTTTTCTTTTTCATCGGTAAAAGGCTGAAGCCAATAATTTTATTCATAAAATAATTTAAGCACAAATACCCCACTCAGTGCAGGTGCTGGTAGGAAAGAGAAGGGTCGAGAAAACCTCCAGCCTTGCCTGGGACCGAAGTCTGAATTTTGATACAAAAAAGGAAAATTAAGGGGACATTTCCCCTTCTTTAAACTCATCTTACAAGAATTTAACATTAGTACATCAATATGATTTAAGCAGTACTATTTCCAAATTCTTCCTCTTTATCACATAAATATATTCACTCTTTACCCCTCCTTTCCGCTCCTGCAAAGATCTTGGCTAAGATCATTGTTAATATTTTATATAAAGTTATTGAATTCTAAAACTATGCTTTGAGAAGAATGTATTTGATTAGCAAGGCTTATACTTGTTGGTAAAAAAATTGTTCTTTTTTCTTTAACTCTAGAATACCTGAATATTTAAGAACAATTGAATACAACAATTGGGAAATTGTTACTAAATAACTAATTTCCCTCTAAATTTAAAGGTACAGCTCCCTTAAGTAAATGATCTTCAATGAATATTGATCCTTCCTATTCTAACAGGGGTATGTTCTTGACCTGAGAACGGAAGAGGTAAACCAAGATAAACCTAGACAGGAAATAGCTCAGGTAGGATAGATTCAATTCTAACTTTAGCCAATTCCAAGGCTTCATCAATCATATGACTCCTTAAAACTGGTAATGCAATAACCGATAATGACAATGCAAATGCAAGACATAGAGATTTAATGTTGAAATGACGATGAATTAATCTATTTCACAGGGACATCTCCTAGAATTAGAATAACACTAGATTTCCCCCTAATTAACTATATTAAATCATTATACAAAATTCTGGTTCAACCACAAATTGTAAATCTAATTCCAAAGAAACATTCAAATTTAATAGATAGATAAATGTAATGCAGTGGAGCATTTAAATAAATGACATTCAGACATACAAATTTGACTCAGAAAAATGCTATCTTTCACACCAAAATTTAGCCGACCTTTTCATTGATTTGGAAAATAGTACATATAGGGTTCCAGATTTGGACCGTTATAAAAGGGTAACTAAAATGGTTCCACTTCTCCAATCAGAAATGATAAACAAGGTTTATTCGTTACAATACTATCAAAATTTAGCACAAGAGGGAATCTATCTAAGCTTCAGTTTACTTCCCCTTGTCTAATTTAGCCCTATAGGCGGTGACAGCTATGATGATTGGGATGAGCTCTTCGTGCCTGTTGATATGGACATTAGTATATCTGATGAGCCACTTGGAATGTTCTTTGGCCAGGCTCTTGATTGCATTCACCTGATCCTTCAACTCTTCCATGGATTTAAAGATGCATCCACTCAATTGTTGGAGTTATGGCACTTTGTCCAAATGGGTGGAAGATTGTTCTGCCAGCTTATGCACATAATCAGAAAAAGATTTCTGCATACTAGCCAATCTGATCATTTCTTTTCCCTGACTGCTTGTCTATGATTCTGCATGCAGGACTTGAAGGAGTTTAAAATCTTTTCTTAGCTCCTCCTTGATCTTAACATCTGTCTATTGCAACCCTATTTTAGCTTGAATGATCATCTCGATCTTAAATTCCAAGCTTTGAAGCCATTCGATCAGAGGCTTGTCTCCTTTCTGTAATATCTTGGCCTTTAGTGCCTCCTTGGTCTTCATTTTAACCACCACATGCAGCATTACTATGCACTCTTGACACCTCACTCTCTCTGATGCGAGAGTCTGCAAGTTCTTTTCAATATTATTCCTCTTTGTATCCAGCCTTAAGAGAGTGTTACCCAGTTGTTCAACAACTACCAGTCCCTCAGATTTGAGCCTCTCAATCCACCTCTTGCTGATCTACCCAAACTGTCTGTCCTCTTGCAACTTGGTTATAATGGCTTGGTTCTTTGCAACACTGGGATCAAAAGTGGTCTGGGCACCGGGAATACTTTCTATCAGAGTGATGAGTTGTCTAATGAAATTAGTTAGCTCAACTACTTCCGCTTTAAGTTGAACTTTAGTAGTTTTGACCTCCTTGAGCTCCTCTTCTATCACCACATTGGTGGACTCCCACCAGTCTACCTTGGTGTCATGTCGAGCAAGCCCCATGTCAAATGACTGCAATTGAAAATCAGAGGAAGTCATATATTTGATTCTGCCTTCCTTTGTAGGCTTGGCCACCTCCATAGTGAAATGCCATGTTTCAGGGTCTTGACCCAATGTAGACATTGTCTTCACTTTCTTTTCTTTACCCACTATGGTTCTAGGTTGCAAGGCCCATGAGAGAGTATCTTTGTTGGAATTCCCTTCCTCTGCTCTCTTCCTTTTGTGCTCTAAAGTGTGTTCTATCCAGGATTCAACACTGGTAAATTTGGAAGTAGAAACCAAATCTTCTATGAACAACTTCCTGATGACCTGAGGAGTAGCTTTAGGCCTGGAATAAAATGGATTCACTGATGTTGGAGAAGAGGAGACCAATCTAATGACTTTAGCAGCTTCTTGTTTCTTCTCAACTCTCTCATCCAATTTTGTGGCTGACGTATTGGAGGTATCCTCACCCACCTCTACTACAATAGGGGACCCTCGCCTTGGAGTATCTTGGGATGATGTGCAGACTTGTGTATCTACAAAAATAGATTTAGATGATTGCTCAGGTTCTGCACCTTTAGTTGTCTCTTCTGTTGGCTTGGCCAAGTTTGTAGAAACTGCTTCCTCTATCGACCCGATGTCAGGAAGCGGGCCTTCTACACATGTCATCTTTGGCTGGACCTCTTTCACAGGAGACTCATCACCTCCATCGGCTAGCTAAGATGAACCTTTGGCCATAGTTGGGATCGTTACTAAAGTAGTTGTTGCAGTTCTCGAAGTATCTTTTGTCGAGGTTCGCTGAGAAGGAGACTTCCTTTCAGACCTCTTTCTTCTGCCTACAGTCCATTCAACCCACTTCTTTGTTCTTCTATAAATCCCACCCATTAAGGTTTCCAAGTCATTAATGGCCTACCCTAGCATGGGCTCGAAGCTTATAGGGAGTGGCTTTATTTTATCCAAATATGTATTATCATACATATGTTGACCATCATCTTCCAATCCCTCCACTTCAATGTTAACTTTGAACCTTTTTTGTTCAATGGTTAACCTGGCATAGAATCTCTCTCAGCTCTTTAAGTCATCTTTGCAATTAGCCCAGTAGTCTTCAATATCATAAACATAATGAATTGCATGACTCATTTGCAAGAAATCTTAGGCATAATTTACAGGATCATACTACAGCCTCAAGACATCATATGTCTCCAACTTGAACCTCTTTAAGAATGTCTTCAAAACATTCTTTGCCTCAGACCAGGATGTACAAATATAAGCTCCAATGGTTATTGGGAAATCATAGCCCTTCTTCTTAGCATCAACACAGATCAGGTTCACTTGGAGTGCCTACCTCATTACCTTGACTAGCACGATCATATCATTAGGATATCTGGGCAACTTCAAAGGGAAGTCGTCAAATCCTGCAAGATGAATATATGAGAAATCCACAAATTGAATGAAAAAGAACCCAAAGTAGCTGATAAAAACCATGGATTCAAGATAAAATATACTTTTCAGGAAACCTTGTAGCTCCCTACACAGTCTCATTGTGAATGTATCATTAACTTTGAGATATTCAGCACAACTGTTATGTAATTGTAGACATGGGAAAAATTCATAGCTTTTAACATCATCTAGGAACTCTTCTAATCTAGGAAGCCCTGGCCAAATTTGAATTGTGGCCAATATATATATAAGGACTGAAGACATGTAGAACTCATTCTGAAGCTTAGATCTACTTAGGGAACTAGAGAGATTTTAGCTTACCATAAGAGCCCAATCGATGAAATGGTGTTGAGAACAGATCACCTGGACTAAGAATAAATGGTGCTCGATGAAGTTCAGTGCGTCTCTCTCACCTCAGATCCTATGGAGTAGCACCAAGATGTCTACAATTTCCAGCTTTAGGTTTGTGCCATACAATGTTTTGGGCCACTTGCCTTTGGCGCTCCTTGGCTCTTCAAACCATGGCTTCATTATTTATTTCTTCCACACTACCTTCTTTGCTCCATATTTGGTAACCACTCAGCTATATGTCATTTTTGAATATTCAGTGGTGCAGAGCACCCTAGGGTTTTTCACTCCAAGCCCTAGTAATGGTTAGAGTGATCATGGAGTAGATCACAGTTTTCCAAAACCCTAATAGCTTCTTAACTCCTAGCACGAAAGAAGGAGTGAAATCAAAAAGGCCTACGAAGTTACGGTGACTGTCTAGCGGGAACCGGTTGTACTATGCTTATCGCACAGTCACAAGGAGTGAACCGGTTATGTTATGCTTATCGCACAGTCACAAGGAGTTGGGCGGTTAAATTGAAACTGTCGCGACAACGCGATGATAGTGCATCGCACAGTCGGAAGGAAACTGACAGTTAACAGGAAATGGCTGTGACAAGGTGATAACAGTGAATCACAAAGTCGGCAGATGCTCAGCGGTTAGGATAAAATAGCTCGCAATGAAGCGAAAATGGTTATCGCAAATTCGGCAGATGCTCAGTGGTTAACTTGAAATAGCTTGTGATGAAGCGACAATGGTTATCGCAAAGTCTGCAGATGCTTTGCGGTTAGCAGGAAACAGTTTGCGATGACGCGACAAGGCTTATCACACAGTCAGTAGAGATTGGCAGTTAAGTTAATAGGTGTGGCAACAATGCGACGATAGTGTATCGCCAAGTCGTGAGGTAATCGAAGGTTAAGTGAATAAGTGTTGCGACAATGAGATGACCGTGTGTCACGTGATTGCAGGACAACAGGCGGTTAAGTAAATGAGTGTTGCGGTGACGCGACAATAGTGGGTCGCAAGATCACAGGATAACAGGTGGTTAAGTTACCCAGTCTTGCGATAATGCGACAACAACGTATTGCAAGATCAGCATGCATGGCTATTAGGACTCGTGAGATTGCGACTAACAGTCAGAGTGAGGAAAATGGATGAGCGGGACCCAAGCTGAGAAAGAGTCGCGATACCACGACTATAAGAAAAGATTGACTTGTCCACATGGAAGAAAATGCCAAGATAAAAAGAGAACGCCACGAAGGAAAATGAAGTCCACGTCGACAACCATGCTGAGAATGATGACAGTTACAGGAGGAAGATGAAGAGCTGAGGCAGTTAGAATCCTCAGGCGGACAGGTAACCTAGAAACGGTTACGAATCAAGAACAGGCCAAGATATAAAATGAAGGAAAGAACCATTTTGGAAGAGGTTGGAGAAGTTAGAGACTGAGGAGGCTAGCATAGAAGATTTGAGTTTACATTGTAATTTTCTGGTTTTCAATAAAGAATAGTTTCCTGTG
>MU227637.1:2769906-2780432 GCA_018584345.1 Thuja plicata | reverse complement strand
GTCAAGAAGCATCCCTCATGTATTTTTATTCTATTTTTGTGTTTGTGTTTGAGAAGAGGCTAGTCAGAA
Organism: Thuja plicata; assembly: GCA_018584345.1. Taxonomy (NCBI): domain Eukaryota; kingdom Viridiplantae; phylum Streptophyta; class Pinopsida; order Cupressales; family Cupressaceae; genus Thuja; species Thuja plicata. The sequence continues at coordinate 2,780,363 of MU227637.1, read as the reverse complement.
TTGTAGACAAGTCCTAGGCGAGCTAAATGGTCCGGCTAGAGAACTTGTAGGAGAGAGATATCAGGAGAAGGTGCATGACTGACTTTATTCAGTCATGGAGAGGAAGATAAGGTAGAGAGTGAATCATTTCGGTGGGTAGGAAACCTAGGAGAGAGGGAGTATAGAAATCCTTCCAGTTAGGGTCTGTGAGTAACCCTAAGAGACTCGAGTGGGAGTCTAGAGGATCCTGAAGTGAATAGGGTTCAAAGTGAGATTCCTAAGAGGGAGTAGGAATCTAGAAGAGAAAGGTGACCTCCCCATCATTCAGCCTACTCTAGAATGTGCAGGGAGTTCTGGAAAAAATCTCAATCAATGGATAGAAGCACCGTGTCGTTGGGTTGGAGGATTTTCTTGGTATCTGGATTATATTGGGCTATGCACTCTCGAACAAGCTCAGGAGCTTGAATGGAAACAGGAAAATTGATAGCTTCTACCAACCCACTCTCCTTTAACTTCTTAGTGAAAGGGTGTATCTGTTCTGCCTTTAGTCTTCTCTAAAATTTATGCATATTGATGAACTTTAAGGATGTATCTGTAATATTATGCCAATTAGATCATGTGATTCCATTCATCCCATTGAATCCGATAAATCTAGTAGCCATACTTCAACAGATTCTAACTTGGGATAAGGGATATCTCTCAATAACATAAGAGCAAGGAATAACTATAGTCGAGAGCTTTAGATTCAGAAAAATTGTCAAACAAATGGTAGCTCCCATCTAGAATACTTTTCTGATTTTATAAATTTTGAATTCTTACCGTTTAACGACTGACTTCCTGTGCCACATGAATGAAAAGACTAAGACATTAATGAAAAAGTCAGTTATCAAGTAAAATGACTTTATTTGAATTAATTAATTTACCCCTATGGGCCGTTAAGAAACATCCTTTCAATTTAGTAACCATAATGGTAACTTTCTGGAGGTAGCAAAAAATCACTTTTCCGCTTCCCTTTCGGTAGAGAAATGCCTTTGGTGTGCTCTCTACTCAAAAATCCATTGAGAGAGAAATTTATCTCATTGAGATGCTAAACTGGAATGTCTTCATTTCATCAGCTTTCTTTATACCTTGGATTACTCAAGAGATCTATTATTCTTCAAAAATCTTCCATTTTAACGGTTTGGCAGAAAACATACCCCGCAGGTTGAAACCCACTTGTTGAAGTAGTGGAGAAGCCATTTTTCGCTTTTCCACCAATAAGCTTGCATCTTGAATTCTTCCTCGCTAAATCATTTCTCTTCCCTGAAATAGATTTGATCCAAAGTCCCAAAGCTTTCTTATTCCCAAATCTCTCATTTTCAACTTCCACTGACCTTTGATACTCTAAATTTTGTTAATTGCAGAAAATGCACCCTGTCTATGATTTTCCACCAAGGAGAAGCTCAAAACCAATTTTCCGCCATTACTACAAAAGAGCATGATAAGGCAAAATACTTTGACTGCATATAAAACCAATGTTAGAATCTTTCAAAATATGAGATTTACAAGATTTGGGAACTTAACCTACCCAATGAAACATGAATTCATATTCAAATTCCCTCCAGCTCACAAAAGAGAAGGAAATTTAGGGAAATCTGATAAAGGATTGCTAGCCTAAGAGGATAGCTAGACTTAGACTCAGGACTTACACAAAGATTACAAGATCACTACTACACATTAAACATCCCTTTGTCTGAAAGATATGAAGACCAAAAGTGGGGCAACAGCTGGCTCTATCTAGGGACTTGGACATTCACATGTCCAAGCAAGGAACTCAAGTCTCTAGTTTCGTAAAGCTCAACAAAAGGCGGCTCACACAAAACTAAAGCAAGACATGGAAAGGAAAGAAGTAAGGAAACGTAACTAAAGTAAACAAAAGTAGGAACTAAACGGAACTATTGTACAATACAGGGGTTTCTTGTTTTAAATTTAGGTCTGATATAGCTTCAAGTCCTAACCATTATATGTCAGGGGTAGTGCCTCACCATCTAGGTAGGTCAATTTAAAATAATTCCTCTCGAATGCTTGATGGATCTTAAAGGGTTCTTTCCACAATGTTTCAAATTTCCCATGCATACCTTTGGGTGCTCTGTGCTTATCCCATAACAACACCATATCTCCCTCCATAAATTTCTAAGGTCTGCTCTTTTTATCAAACAAGTTCTTCACACGCATTTGATGCCGTGTGATACAATCTACCATTTTCTCTCTTTCCTCTTAAATTTTGTTCAAGTAAAGATCCTCTTTTCTACACCATCTTCATATATACCATCTTCTACTACTATTCTCAGTTTGCAAGTTGCTAGTTCCAATGGAAATGGACGTCTGGCTTTGATCCCGTAGACAAGTTCAAAAGGAGATACACTAATGGCTCTTTTAGGAGTCACTCTGTCTGCCTAGAGGGATTTTTAGATTTTATTGTGCCAAGTTCTCTAGTTGTCTACTAAAATATTTTTCATGATGCTCACCATATTTTTGTTACGGGACTCAGCTTGACCATTTCCTTGAGGGAAATAGTCAGATGAGTGACTGATCATAATGCCATATTCAAAACAAAATTCAGTGATTTTCTGAGAAGAAAAGTATGCGGCATTATCCATAAGTAACTTAATAGGTACACCAAACCTTACCAAGATATTCTCTTTAATTAATTCACATACTACCTTCGAAGTAGTTTTCTTGGTTGCTTTCACCTCCACCCATTTCGTGAAGTAGTCAGTCACAGTGATTATGTAAGTATGGCCTGTGCCAGACGTGGGATTTATAGGAATGATAAAATAAAGACCCCACTGTTGAAAAGGACCTTCGATTATCACTGGTCTAAGGGGTAATGCTGCTAACTGTGGTTTTCCATTAAAATTTTTACATTTCTCACATCTCGCTACTGAATGATAAGCATCTCTAAACATTCTCAGCCAATAATAGCACTATCTCAATATTTTGAATGCAATAACCGATGAAGAGAAATGTCCACCACAAGCTTCATCATGAAACACCCTTAATAGCTTCTCTTGTTGTTGTTTGTCAACGTACCGGAGGAAAGTTCCATCTATAGATCTCTTATACAATCTATCTTCCTAAGTTATATATTTAGAATATTTCAGTTTTAGATCTCTTCTTTTCTTTTAAGTCAGTCCTTTAGGACATTCACCATATGTCAAGAAATACACAATATTTTCAAACCAGGGATATTGCATACTTACTGCTAGGACCAATTGTGTATTTTCAGGGTCTTCATCCACTTATTGTTTTGTCATCACTTTGCACAGTGTATTTCCTCCTACCAGCTTAGTGGGTTTGATTTCTATGTCATATTCCTGAGTCTTAGCCACCCATGCTCCTCTGTTATTACATCTCACATCCTGCTGAGTCAATATGCTTTTTACTGCAATGTCAGGCACATATACAAGAGAGTGAGAGTGTCAAATGTAGAATCTAAAATTCTTTAAAGCTTTTACTACTGCAGAAGCATGTTTTTCAGTCTGAGAGTATCTAAGCTCAAGATTTTTCAGAGGTGTGCTCATAAAAGTGATAGGAGCTTGAACTCCTTCCTCATTCTCCTACATGAGGATGGATGATAGAGTGTGTTCAGAAGAATAGAAATAAATTATAAAATCCTTCTTGTAATCTGGATGACATAACACTGGGGCATTGGCTATGACGTTCTTGATTCTTTTGAAAGCTTGTTTACCAGGGTCATTCCACTTAAAAATGTTAGAAACACTGAGAGGGGGGGGGGGGGGGAANGGGGGGGGGGGGGTGAATCAATGTTTGTCTATTTATTCTATTTCAGCAACTTTAAACATTAATTAAATATATATCAATTGAATCTTAACATAAGAACACATAACACATGATATGATTATGGGGAAACCTTGATCAGAGGAAAACCTCGGTGGGAATTAGTACCTACAAATATTGCACTAGTATAATGAACCTATCAAATTTCCTTTGCCCTTTTAGGAGCAGTCTTTACAATGCAAGTACAATGACCTGGTTAAGGTTCTGACCCCGTTAGGAGTCTTTTACAAATAACCCTATTAGGGGTGAGGACTCACTGCTTAGTAGGGTGAAGGCTACAACCTCCTTGATAATAGATATACACTATATCCAAAAGTGAATTGTTGTATGTGACACAATTGTCTAATCAGTTTTGGTTATGCACTGATGCTCTTATACTCTTGAAGAGCTTTATCTCATTCTGACATCTTATACTATTCTTTTATATCTTTGCTCTGCATATTCGATGACACACTCTACTACAACTTTGCATGTTATATATATATATATATATATATATGTTCATGCCAGAATAGACGTGACCATAAACAAGACCTTAGTCAGCCCAAAAAAAATATTCACAACACTTCCAAACAAACTGGCTTAAGTGTGTTTACAATAGTAATTAAAAAATTATTACAAACATACTATACTAGGAGCTTGGCCTTTACATAATAAACTATTATACGCTAATCCAAAAACTGAAGTCAGATTCATACTCTATTTTCTGAATTGCTAGTATCACTGTTCTTGCTATAACTTATCTGTACTGACATATCTGACCATGCATTTCTATGGAAAGCACAAAAACATACCATAGATCTTAATTATGAATGCACATATCCTGATGTGATTGTATGCACATACATTGGTGCTTTGATCGACTATAAATAACTGTTCTATCCTGACTTCTATACTTGGTCAATTTTCACTTTATAGTTTGCTGTCAGACTTTCATATGACTTTGTTGCCATAATCACAACACAAAATAAGTCACATACACCTTGGGAGTCAACTTTCCAACAATCTCCCCCTTTGTTGTTAATGGCAACAAAGGAATGTGGCCAAGTTACTCAAAATTGACTAACACAAAAAAAATTGTATATCATTGTACCCTTTAACATATACATATACTACTCCCCATATATATACATATTCCTTAAATACATTACTCCCCATTCGACATTAATGACAAAGGTGTCCAAAATTTGTATGTCCTTGAGTACTTACTTTGTATAAACATCTCGATAAGTAATCTGTAGAATTTTTATTTCCTATTGCCAGAATGCCTTCAATGCACCTACGGTCTGAAGATGGGCACATAAAGCATATGTAAGCTTTTCCACTTTGGTCAAATCCATGTTGGGACCCTGATCATATGTGGCAATTGTTGTATCTATCTATTTGATGTTTTCATTCAAGACTGCTAGAGAGGGTGCTAGTGCATTTCTCAGTTGAGTCTACCTAATTCTTATCTTGTTGATCTCAAACTTTGCCTTTTCAATCTTGTCCAACTGACCTTGATAGATATTATTGTAGATGTTCATGTCTTGTGTGGATGTTTCAACTGATTTTCTAACACTGTCAACCAAGATGTCATCTTCCTCAATCTTTTTTATGTGTTCTGAGGTGAATTCCACTCTGTCCATATAGTTTGTTACTAAATTTCTTCCTTTAGCTGCACGTTCTTTTAAGATTGCTTGACCAATCTTTAGTGAGTTTAGATCTAGACAGAAATTCTTTGTCAATTCATCTAATCTTCCCTTCTTGTACATATCTTCTGAAATTTTAGTAGTAGAGTCTACTAAACTTGTGAAATGTGACTTGAAACTTGTCAAGATGTTGTCAACATCATCAATAGACTGAATCTTAGCCATTTTCTTTTCTGCTGGCACTAAGTCATTCATAATGTTCATTGTTTCTAGAAAGAGAGGATTTATCATGACTTGTTTCTCTTTTTCTTTCTCCATGGCCAACACACTGATTTCAATCAAATCTTCTTCTTCCCAAGCATCTAACATTACTACTTCAGGGGTCAAGCTTGACAACAATGATGGGTTGATGGGTGGAGTCAATATGACATTTTGACTAGCATCCATATTTTCACTTTTCACGGGAATTTCCATAACTAGTGGCTCATTAGATTGATTTTCTTCCTCTTTATTTGAATCTCTAGAGGGAACTTCATCTTGTTGTATGGATGTGTTATCAGTGCATACTTGCTCTATCTCTTTAGTGTTGAATTTTTTTTTTTAATGAAGCAGTGATGGATATCTTGATATCATCAATCAAAATAGTTTCTCCTAAATCTTTGGTTGTATCAGAATCTATTGAAACTGAGGGCACTAAAACATGTGGACCTGTCTCAGGTGCATTTTAAATCATTGGTTTTGTAACCTATTTGGGAAGAACTGGAGTTACCTTTGTTGTCGGCGCCATTGATGGATACATGTGCCTATCCAGAAATACCCACTCAAATGCTTTCTGAGTCTCTTCTCCAACCAGATCATACTCTTTATTCATGATATGAAGTGTTCTGGTTTTGGTTCTGAGGTGAGGTTTTACAAAATCCAACAGTATAACTTTCTCATCATGTGAGCGAATAGGGAGAAGATTGTCTAATGTCTCTTCTCTTACCCTCATATCTTCTTAAATTGATTGCCTCTTTAATAGGTCTTGTATGTTCCATCCTTTGTCTAGTATGACTGTCTTGAGTTCCAATACTGACTTTTTGAACTTGATCATATGAGATATAATCATTGAGTGAATTTTAGATTTGTCTATCTCTTGGTATTTGTCATAGACATTCTTGATAGATTCTAGTCTTCCTTCATTAACAATTCTATCTTTTAGAACTGTTAGACTAGGTCTAAATCCTACCTTGGGAGGGGCTTGAGTATTCTTTACCTTGATCCTTGTGGTCCTTGAGCATGGATGATTTATAGGAAATTGATTTTTCCTTTTGGTTAACTTGCTGGGTACAGAAGGTGGAGAGGATTCTAGATCAATGGTGGTTGATGGCACAAATGTACCTTCATCAAATTTCTTCTTCTTCTTAGGCATATCATTAGACTTTTCCATTTGTTGCAAAATGGACCAGACATGGTCTCAGATCAGATTACTACCATAAATAACTTCTTGTCATGTTAGTGATAGGAATAGAAACAGATGTAAAACTGATGAGTGGCAATTTTATTAAAGACTCAAATCAAGATACAAGTTCATGTGGGAGTTTTCTCAAGTTCTTTAGCTATCTTAGCTTCCCTATCTCTGTCTAGGTCTTATTGTGTAACACCATGAACTTTTAGGATATTTGAAGTAATCCTTGATGCCTTCCTTTTGTTGTCTGTATTGTACAAGACATAATCAAATTGATTTTTCTTTTCTCTGTAAGTACCCCATCTAGGTCATTGGGATCCTTGGGCACAGATAGGAGGACTTGTGCATAACCTTCCAAAACATGTTCTTCAAATTCATATCTGAGAGGGTGAATCCATTTTGTTCTAGGCTCAACTGGCTCCATGCAAGTACAGTCAGTCTCCACTATGAAGCATATGGTGTCTTTGTATTTCTCAGTTATCTTCTCAGGTATCTTGAACCTCTTTTGCATCTTGATCCTGAATGTTTTGATATCCATGTCCATAGAATCCTTCATGCTGCTCTCTGATGTATCCTTGAGAGATATCTGAGACATACTAGGTTTACTCTTGCCTAGGTAAAGATTGGCAACTTTACCTACTATGTGAAAGTAGAGATAGATGATCAATGAACCAAACCTAAATATCTTTCTCTTGTCATGCTTAATAGCTTGAATGTTGTCAATCAATTGAGCGTGCAATATCTCACATAGATTATACTGAGTATTATCTTTCACCATCTTTACTACTGCAAGGATAGTAGCTACAAATACACTATTTAGTCTACTTGAGTGCTGAAATTTGTAACCTAGTAGTATGGTGACCAGTTTTATGTCATCTTCCTTAATGGGATCAACTGTCATACCGCACCTATCACTTCTGGATAAACATGCTTGTTCAACCTGCTTTTTCACATCTTTACCAGTTGGAAGAACTGGTCCTATCTTAGGAAGTCCAGTCATGTCATGAATTAGGTCTGTTGTAATATGGATGGGAACTTCACCTATCCAATAGAGATCATCATGTATTTTGCTCAACAGGATTTTCACCCATTCTGGCTCGTAAAATTTGTGTGTATTGGAGTACTAAAAAATAGGGTTATTAGTGAGATGCATGAATTCATCCTTGAAGGAATAGTCTAGTTTCATGATTGAAGCCATATGAGTTGCTATGTTGTTGTCCACAATGGTTTCCTTCTTACAATAGATGTAAGTGCAAATGTCTTCCACGTGTATTATTCCTAGTGAAGTCTTAGAAAATGTTCCTTCAACATTATCTAATATGGACTTGAATGGATGCTTCTTAAAGAAAAATATCTTCCTTTCATTAATTTCAAATACTACAGGGGTTTCCATACTCACTTGTTGATTAACTAAATAGGGTTCCACCACAATTCAAAATGATGTGACTGCTAGGGTTCCATTTCAACTTGCATTATGTTCACAAAATGATCAAATCGATACCTTTGAATGCTTTGATGCTTAGTGCTCCTATGCTCTGCAAATTATGATCTTACATGTAAATAATGAGGATAAATGACTGTTTACCAACTTATATAAAGGTTACTGCATTTAATGCTTGCTACCGTACACGTTTTCAATTGAGAGTTTCAAACTTTAATCTAAATGAAGTAATGGAAATGCATGCATGCATACAACCTTAATTCTTGATCACATAGATGAATCCATAGGTGCCTACTTGGAGGTGATTATACTATCCATACAGGGGTTTAGAGATAGAATAACTCCTCCTAAGACCATGAGGGTCAACTATACAGAAGTAGAAGGTGCGTCCACTGAGGATGCATCTACTACCTTTTTCTCTTCATTATCTTTCTTTACTTCAACCCAAATTTTATCTGAATTAGCTTTAGCTTGCACAAAATTAACTTCTCATGTTTCTTCAAAAAGAGACTTTTAAGGATTTTCTTGTCTTTGTGTTCTTGACCTGCAAAATATTGAGATGTGTCCATCTTTTCCACATGAATGAAAAATGATAGGAGGTCTGATGTTATTATTCATCATGCTACATTTCTTAGTTGTGTGTCCATTGTAATTACATATCTGACATGTAATATTCTACAAGTTTCTTTGAGGTTGATTTCTTTGATTGTATTGAGTCTGATTTCTTTGGTTCAGTTGTGACTGATTTCTTTGATTTATCCTGCAATGAATACCCCTATGACCAAACTTATTACATGAGTAATAATAACCATTAAAAGGTCTTACTTCTTTATAATCTCTTGCCAAGTGTCCATGCTTGTTACAAGCATAACAAGTTCTGTTAACTTGCTTGAGTTCATCTTTAGGTGGTTCAATTTTAGTCTTTGCAATATTCTCCTCTTTCTTTGCTTATATGTAGATGCTTCTTGTGCTTTCTTTATTTCTTGCATTGAATTGTTTTTAGTTTGAGCTAGACTGTATCCCATACCAGGGGTATCACCTTTAAGTTTTTGTGCATAAAGTTGTGATTGAATTAGATCAGAACTTGTGTGTAGTTTATCAATCTTGTCTTTTGCTCTTGATAATTCAAATTCAATCTTATTCTTGATGTTTTCCAACTCTAATATTTTCATATTAGCTTGCATAAGTTCTTCATCTAACTGTTTACTTTCTTTGGTCTTCTCTTCAATGGCTGTTAAGCTATCTGTAAGTTGTTCATTTAGATCTTCAATTTTGTGTTTTAAGGACATGCTCTCTTCATTCAGTTTCTTGACCATTTTTCCCAAATCATTGGTAGAGAAATCTTTCAGATCTTTCCTTAATATCTTGATAAACATTTGAGAGCCATCAACCTTTAGTTTTAGTTCTTCATTTTCTTTTTCAGATCTATCTAGATCTTCAAGGGCTGCTTCAAGATTATTTTTTAGATGTTTTCCTTCTGTTGAATCCATGATCTCCTCAAGTGGTTAAAATTTTCTTTTAGAGGACCAGAGCTCTAATACCTATTGTTAGAAACACTGAGAGAGGGGGGGTCAATTAGTGTTTGTCTATTTATTCTATTTCAGCAACTTTAAACATTAATTAAATATATATCAATTGAAGCTTAACATAAGAACACATAACACATGATATGATTACGGGGAAACCTTGATCAGAGGAAAAGCCTGGTGGGAATTAGTACCCACAAATATTGCACTAGTATAATGAACCTATCAAAGTTCCTTTTCCCTGTTAGGGGCAGTCTTTACAATGCACGTACAATGACCTGGTTAAGGGTCTGACCCTATTAGGATTCTTTTACAAATAACTCTATTAGGGGTGAGGACTCACTGTCCAAGGAGCTCATTGCTCAATGCAATGAAGGATACAACCTCCTTGATAATAGATATACATTATATCCAAAAGTGAAATGTTGTATGTGACACAATTGTTTGATCAGTTCCGGTTATGCACTGATGCTCTTATACTCTTGAAGAGCTTTATCTCATTTTGACATCTTATACTATTCTTTTATATCTCTGCTCTACATATTTGATGACACACTCTACTACAACTTTGCATGTTATATATATATATATAT
>MU227637.1:2758726-2769760 GCA_018584345.1 Thuja plicata | reverse complement strand
TTCCAAACAAATTGGATTAAGCATGTTTACAATAGTAATTAAGACATGATTACAAACATACTATAATAGGCTCTTGGCCTTTACATAATAAACTATCATACGCTGATCCAAAAACTGAAGTCGGCTTCATACTCAATTTTCTGAACTGCTAGTATCATTGTTCTTGCTATAACTTATCCGTACTAAAATATCTGACCGTGCATGTCTAGGGAAAGCAAAAAAACATACCATTGAGATTAATTCTAAACACACATATCCTAATTTAATTGTATGCACATACGCTGGTGCACTGATTGACTGCAAATCACTGTTTTGTCCTGACTTCTATACTTAGTCAATTTTCACTTCATAGTTTGCTGTCAAACTTTCATATGACTTTGTTTCCATAATGAAAACACAAAATAATTCATATACACCCTGGGAGTCAACTTGCCAACAAAAAATTACATTCCCTTTCATCATGTCCACTATGCATTTGGTAATCTCAGAAAAATTTGGAACGGACCTCCTGAGAAAGCTTACTTGACCAAAAAATGATTTCACTCCAGTTTTGTTCATAGGTAAGCTCAATTGTTGGATTGATCTCACCCTTTCTAGATTGATTCTTATGCCTTCCTAGGAAATAATGTGACCCAGAAATTTACCTTCAGTCACATAGAAAATTGACTTTTTGGAATTTAGTGAAATCCCGTCCTCTCTACACCTTTGCAATACTCTCCTTAAATAATTTATACGATCTACTCTTTTTCTGGAAAACATAGTAAGATCAACCAGATACATACCAATTATTTTGTTCTTCATATCATTGAAAGAAAGATCCATACATCTCTGAAAGGTAGCTCTAGCATTGATCAACCCGAATGGCATCCTGTGATATGCGAAAGTGCCCCAGGGAGTAGTGAAATTTATTTTTTTCTGGTCCACTTTCTCCAATTCTATCTGGTTGTACCCCGAGAAGTCATCTAGAATAGAAATCATCTCAGCTCTAGCTATGGTCTGCAATAGATGATCCATGTTGGGAAGAGTGTAATTGTCTTTCAAAGAGGACTGATTGAGATTCCTGAAGTCTACACAGATCCTTATTTCTCTGTTCTTCTTCCTCACAGTTACTATATTCTCCACCCAGGTAGAGTGATGGATAGGGTAGATAATCCTTGCTTTAAGCATTTTATCCACTTCCTTAAATATTGCATCAACAACTTTGAGATTGTAATTCCTTTGTTTCTGCCTGAACAGGGTAGCCTCATGTTTTAAGGGAATTTGGTGTTTGAATTTACCATTCATAAAGATTTTCAGATCTTCATAACTCCAAGAGAAAACATCTTGGTATGCCAGGAAGAGTTTCCTAGCCTCTTCTCTTTCTTCTTCAGTGCAACATTTCCCAATATTGATCATCTTAGGGTCCTTTTCACTTGTTATATTAATTCCTTCATACTCGCCAATGGTAGGACCTCTTTCAATTCTCTTCTTCTTAACAAAAGTATCATGTCTGTTGAAGATTTTTTCAAGTGTAACTAAGTGGGGAGGGATGATGTGTCCTTGCAACTAGATGACCTCTGACTTGTCCTTCTTCTATTTGTCATAACAGTTTTCCCTATGATCACTAGGAGCATCTTTATGGAAGTTTCCACCGCTCTCCAAAAAGAGGAGGAGGCTCTTTTCATCTTCTAACACTTGCCAATCTTCTACATTATTAGGCACATATGGTCGATACACAACCTCTACTTGGTATTTCTTATCCTTGAACTCTGGGTGAGGGAGGAGTAATGAGGCTGACACTACTAAGGAGTCTTCCTTGATATTCAACTCTCTTGGTACCGATTGAATAAAGAATGCATCCAACACTTCTATTTCATCCCATACTCTATTCTTGTAATTTTTTAATCTATGATTTTTTACAGAGTATTGATTCTTGACTTGGCGCATGATTAACTCCACGTCACCTTGAGCTCTCAAGATTTTCACACCCTTATCTTTTGCAAAAATAATTCCTAGTAGTATAGATTCATACTCAGCTATATTGTTGGTGTTTTTGAACTCCAATTTGTAAGCCATGGGCTCACATACTCCGTCTGGTGATATTAAAACCATGCCTGCACCAGACCCTGATGATGCGCAACTATCATCGAATTTGAGGTTCCATATTTCTGATGGTGTTTCCTCAGTGGAAAACTCATCTTATTTTTGCCTAAGTTCAATTTCCTCATCATGATCATCTATAAACAACATATAATTGCCAAATTCTAATTCCTGATATAGAATTTGGGCTTTAGGGTCATCTAATTTCAGTACTGTAAACTTAGCTTTTTCTTTCAGGACCAACTTTATGTTTTTGTTACCCACTGGGATTAAATATTGAGACCAATCTAGCTTTATTTCCTCTCCTAGGTCTCTACAGAAACTCATACTTAGAAACAAACCGTAACTAGCAGGTATATCAACAACAAGTATTGTTAACAACATTTTCTTCTCAGGATGTGCTGCTAAAGCCAATTAGGCATCTTTGATTTTCCCAACCAGGGGTACTTGTTTGGAATCCATAGAGTAACACCTACCATGGGCTTTAGTAAGGGTAAGTCCCCAGGATTTAGCTACAGTCAATGGAATTACATTTTTTGAGGCTCTAGAGTCTATTATGCAATTTCTTAACTTGCAACCATCAATATATAATGACACATAGAATGGGTCAAGATTTTGGCCTGAGAAAGTAGCCAAAACAGATGGATCACCTTTCTCAATTGGGTCTGCAAATATAGACTCATTTTCTATGGTATTCATGGCATTTTGGTTTACATTCTGATTCCCCTCCTTACAGTAATCCACTAACTTTTGCACTTCTACAGGATTAGACTTAAGATAGTCTATGGGGGAAATCTGAATTTCAAAATCCATACAAATTTGAATAATGTCAAAAGAGTTTTTCTCCTTACCTGGCTATAGAATCCTTACTCCTTGATTGGCCTCTTTAGAATTTGAAGCAGATGCCTCATTATTCTTCAGTGGAGATGTGGAAGTGGGGCCTTTATCCTTATGAATCTAGGTTAAGATGGTATAGGAGGTCTCATCTATTGCAGCATAACATGTTGCTCCCTGTTCTGAACCTGATTCATATTCTAAATATAATTTTTCACAGTCACCATGTGAATATGAATCTGGTTCAGCTCTAGACACTCCAACATTCCATTCGTCAGTCTGATGCATCTACCAAATATGAGCTATGTCGGGACAACTTTCTCCATCATGATCCATAGTTAAATGGAAGGCACACATGGTTCCCCTTTTAGGAGTTTCTTCTATAAATAACCTCTATGGTGGAGCAGTCAATTGTAATGTCTTTCCATCGGCATTCCTGCCTTCAATGTTTCTCCCAGGCTGCTCTTGAATTTTTTCCTGATAGGGATTATTAAATCTAGGAAGCTACCTCTTGAAGGCAATGAAGTCGTTGGATAATTTTTGAATCATCTCATCTAATGATGTGGTGTTACTAGTACCGGCTCTAGAATGTATTTCTCTTTTCCATTTTCCTGCCAATATCATGTGATCTTTGAGTTCTACAACATTTCTTTGCGTCGCATCCAAATCTGCTGGGTTCACCCTTCTTAAATCATAATTGATGTCTGGTGGCATAGCACCTATGGAGAATGTTTTCAAATTCCCTGCAGTAGGCCTATCAGCTGCTGGAATACAATTTATAAGCTTGTTGAATTTAGCCACAAAATCTCTCATACTGATTGAAGCCTCTTTCTTGATGGAGGTCAATTGTGTCAATAGTGCACATTCATCTTCCGCAGTTTTAAATCTTCTTTCAAAAGCAGCTCTCATAGAAGCCCAATCTGTGATAGAGGAATTGGGTGGGTGGTGAAACCAATCAGAAACACCCTCAACAAGGGTTTCAATGAATAATCTGACGGCCACATCTTCTTCTCGCACCTCTAGAATATTAACTGAAGCAAAGAATGCAACAATGTGTTCATCTGTAGATACTTTCCCATCTCCAGAGAATTTGGGGAAACTCTTTCTTGAACCTAAAGGGAGGGGATTATATGCTACAAATTGCAATGCTCCAACTGTAGCGGCCCATGGAAGTGCCATAACTACTGGAGGTAGATAGGGTGTTAGATTGACAACAAGAGGAGCAACTACTTTGTGCAAAGTTAACACTTGACAAGTGGTGGAAAAAAGGGTTGATTTTTTGGGAGGGGAAGGAGGTCCGCTTCTACTCTTAGTATTCCTATTCTTTCAATGAGGTACTTCAAGTAGAGAAAAATCAAGGTTTGCAAGTCTCTCAAAAAATGGGTCCATACCACCTTCTTTCTTTGCACTACTAAGAAACCTCTTGGGCTCCAGGATTCCAACTAGTCTTCTAGTCTAGATTCACACTCTTCTTGGCATCATGCCCTTCTCAAATTTCTCCTTCAGATGGCTTCTTCAAGTGCTTCTATTCTAGCTTATTCACACTCTAGCACTTGACTAGCATTTCTATAGTGCTCAGTGTTTCTTCTGTATTTACAGACAAAAGTATTCAGTGAGGAGATGAGATCCTCTTCATTGTCTTGGAATCCAAGATTCAATTGGAGCATAGGAATTTTTTTTTCATGGGGAAGTACCATCTTTCCTCATGGTATGCTTATGGTATAATGACTATTCATCTCCCTAGCAGAGTCACCAAAAATATGTCGGTAAACAGATTGTTCTTTTTGCTTTAACTCTAGAATACCTGAATATTTAAGAACAATTGAATACAACAGTTGGGAAATTGTTACTAAATAACTAATTTCCCTCTGAATTTAAAGGTACATCTCCCTTAAGTAAATGATCTTCAATGAATATTGATCCTTCCTATTCTAATAGGGGTATGTTCTTGACCTGAGAATACAAGAGGTAAACCAAGCTAAACCTAGACAGGAAATAGCTCAGGCAGGATAGATTCAATTCTAACTTTAGCCAATTCCAAGGCTTCATCAATCATATGAATCCTTAAAATTGGTAATGCAATAACTGATAATGAAAATGCAAATGCAAGACCTATAGATTTAATGATGAAATGACAATGAATCAATCTATTTCACAGGGACATCTCCCAGGCTTAGAATAACACTAGATTTCCCCCTAATTAACTGTATCAAATCATAATACAACATTTTGGTTCAACCAAAAATTGTAAATATAAATCCAAAGAAACATTCGAATTTAATAGATAGATAAATGCAATGTAGTGGAGCAATTAAAGAAATGGCATTCAGACATAAAAATTTGACTTAGCAAAATTCCATCTTTCACACCAAAATTTAGCCGACCTTTTCACTGATTTGGAAAATAGTACATATAGGGTTCCAGAGTTGGACCGTTACAAAAGGGTAACCAAAATGGTTCCACTTCTCCTATTAGAAATGATAAGAAAGGTTTATCCATTACAATACTATCAAAATTTAGCACAAGAGGGAATCTATCTAAGCTTCGGTTTACTTCCCCTTGTCTAATTTAGCCGTATAGGCGGTGACAACTGTGATGATTAGGATGAGCTCTTCATGCCTATTGATATAGACATTAGTATATATGATGAGCCACTTGGAATGTTATTTGGCTAGGCTCTTGATTGCATCCATCTGATACTTCAACTCTTCCATGGCTTTAAAGATGGAGCCACTCAATTGTTGGAGTTCTGGCACTTTGTCCAAATGGGTGGAAGACTGTTCTACCAGCTTATGCACATAATTAGAAAATGATTTCTACATACTAGCTGATCCAACCATTTCTTTTCCCTTACCGCTTGTCTATGATTCTGCATGCAAGCCTTGAAGGAGTTTAAAATCTTTTCTCTACTCCTCCTTGATCTTGAAATCTATCTACTGCAACCCTATTTAAGCTTGAATGATCATCTAGATCTTAAATTCCAAGCTTTGAAGCCATTAAATCAGAGGCTCATCTCCTTTCTGTAATATCTTGGCCTTTAGTGCCTCCTTGGTCTTCATTTTAACCACCACATGCAACATTACTATGTACTCTTGACACCTCACTCTCTCTGATGGGAGAGTCTGCAAGTTCTTTTCAATATTATTCCACTTTGTTTCCAGCCTTAAGAGAGCATTACCTAGTTGTTCAACAACTACCAGTCCCTCAGATTTGAGCCTCTCAATCCACCTCTTGTAACTTGGCTATGATGGCTTGGTTCTCTGCAGCACTAAGATCAAAAGTGGTCTGGGCACCGGGAATACTTGCTATTGGAGTGATGAGCTGTCTGATGAGATTAGTTAACTCAGCTAATTCCACTTTAAGTTGAAATTTAGCATTTTTGAGCTCCTTTAGCTCCTCTTCTATCACCACATTGGTGGACTTCCACTAGTCTATCTTGGTGTCATGCCAAGCAAGCCCCATGTCAAATGAATGCAATTGAAAATCAGAGGTAGTCATATCTATGATTCTTCAGTCCTTTATAGGCTTGGCCACCTCCATAGTGAAATGCCATGTTTTTGGGTCTTAACCCAGTGTAGACATTGTCTTCACTTTGTTTGATTTACCCACTATGGTTATAGGTTGCAAGGCCCGTGAGAGAGTATCTTTTCTAGAAGTCCCTTCCTCTACTCTCTTCCTTTTGCACTCTAAAGTATGTTCTATTCAGGATTCACCACTGGTAACTTTGGAAGCAGAAACCAACTCTTCTATGAATAGCTTCTTGATGTTCGGAGGAGTAGCTTTAGGCCTGGAAGAAAATGGATTCACTGATGTTGGAGAAGAGGAGACCAATCTAATGACTTGAGCAGCTTCTTGTTGCTTCTCAACCCTCTCATTCGATTCTGTAGCTGAGGTACTTGAGGTATCCTCACCCACCTCTACTACAACAGGGGACCCTGACCTTGGAGTATCTTGGGATGAAGTGCCAAATTTTGTATCTACAACAATAGCTTTAGATGATTGCTCAAGTTCTGCACCTTTAGTGGGATCTTCTGTTGGCTTGGCCAGGTATGTAGAAACTGCTTCCTCTTTCGACTTGATGTTTGGAAGCGGGCCTTCTCCACATGTCTTCTTTGGTTGGACCTCTTTCTCAGGAGGCTCATCACCTCCACCGGCTAGCTGAGATGAACCTTTGGCCATAGTTGGGATTGTTACTGAAGTAGTTGTTGTAGTGCTCGAACTATCTTTTTTTGGGGTTCATTGAGAAGGAGGCTTCCTTTCAGACCTCTTTCTTCTACCTGTAGTCCATTCAACCCACTACTCTGTTCTTCTGTGAATCCCACCCATTAAGGTTTCCAAGTCGTTAATGGCATGCCCTAGCATGGGCTCGGAGCTTATAGGGAGTGGATTTATTTTATCCAAATATGTATTATCATACATATGTTGACCATCATCTTCCAACCCCTCCACTTCAATGTTAACTTTGAACCTTTTGATTTGTTCAATGGTTAACCTGGCATAGAATCTCTCTCAGCTCTCCAAGTCATCTTTTCAATTAGCCCAATAGTCTTCAATATCATCAACATGATGTATTGCATGACTCATTTGCAATAAATCTTAGGCATAATTTACAGGATCATACTATAGCCTCAAGACATCATATGTCTCCAACTGGAACCTCTTTGAGAATGTATTCAAAACATTCTTTTCCTCAGACCGTGATGTGCAACTGTAAGCTCCAATGGTCATCAGGAAATCGTAGCCCTTCTTCTTAGCATCAACATAGATCAGGTTCACTTGGAGTGCCTGTCTCAGGTTCAGGTTCATCAGGATATCTAGGCAACTTCAAAGGGAAGTCATCAAATCCTGCAAGACAAATATATGAGAAATCTTCAAGTTGAATGAAAAAGCACCCAAACTGGCTGATAAAAGCCATGGCTTTAGGAGAAAATCTCCTTTCTAGGCAACCTTGTAGCTCCCTGCATAGTCTCATTTTGAATGTATCATTAAGTCTGAGATATTCAGCATAGCTGTTATGTAATTGTAGACATGGGAAAAATTCATAGCTTTTAACATCATCTGGGAACTCTTCTAATCTAGGAAGCCCTGGCCAAATTTGAATTGTTGCTAATATATATATATATATATATAAGGACTGAAGACATGTAGAACTCATTTTGAAGCTTAGCTCTACTTAGGGAATTGGAGAGATTTTCACTTACCATAAGAGCCCAATCGATGAAATGGTGTTGAGAACAGATCACCTGGACCAAGAAGAAATGGTGCTCAATGAATTTTAGTGCATCACTCTCACCTTGGATCCTATGGACCAGCACCAGGATGTCTACAATTTCTGGCTTCAAGTTCATGCCGCACAATGTTTTGGGCAACTTGCCTTTGGCACTCCTCGGCTCTTGAAACCATGAATTCATTATTTATTTCTTCCACACTACCTTCTTTACTCCATATTCGGTAACTACCCAGTTATATGTCATTTCTGAATATTCAGCCTTCTGTGGAATGCACAGGGAGTTCTAGATAGAATCTTGATTAATGGATAGAAGCACCGTGTCGTTGGGTAGGAGGATTTTCTTGGTAGCTAGATTATATCAGGCTATGCACTCTCAGACAAGCCCAGGAGCTTGAACAACAACAGGAAAACTGGCAGGTTCTACCAACCTGCTCTCCTTTAACTTCTCAGTGACAGGGTGTATCTGGTCTACCTTTAGTCTGCTCTAAAATTTCTGCATATCGAAGAACTTTAAGGATGTGTCTGTAATCTTATGCCAATAAGATGTGATGTCATTCATCCCATCGAATCCCATAAATCTAGTAGCCATACTTCAACTGATTCTGACTTGGGATAAGGGATATCTCTCAAGAACACAAGAGTAGGGAATAACTATATTTGAGAGCTTCAGATTCGGACAATTCATCAAACAAATGGTAGCTCCCATCTAGAATACTTTGTTGATTTTATAACTTTTGAATTCTTACCATTTAACAGTTGACTTCCTGTGCCACACGAATGAAAAGTCTAAGACATTAATTAAACAGTTCGTTATGGAGTAAAATGGCTTTATTTGAATTAATTACTTTACCCCTACATGCCATTAAGAAACATCCTTTCCATTTAGTAACCATAATGGTAACTTTCTAGAGGTAGCAGAAAATCACTTTTTCGCTTCCCTTTCGGCGGAGAAATGCCTTTGGAGTGCTCTCTACTCAAAAATCCGTTGAGGGAGAAATTTAGCTAATTGAGTTGCTAAAATGGAATGTCTTGATTTCATCAGCTTTCTTTATTTCTTGGATTACTCAAGAGACTGATTATTCTTCAAAAATCTTCCATTTTAACAGTTTGGCAGAAAACATACCCCGCAGGTCAAAACCCGCCTGTTGAAGCAGTGGAGAAGCTATTTTCTGGTTTTCTTCCATTAAGCCTGCATCT
The DNA here is from genome assembly GCA_018584345.1 of Thuja plicata. Taxonomy (NCBI): domain Eukaryota; kingdom Viridiplantae; phylum Streptophyta; class Pinopsida; order Cupressales; family Cupressaceae; genus Thuja; species Thuja plicata. The sequence continues at coordinate 2,760,420 of MU227637.1, read as the reverse complement.
TGAATTCTTCCTTGCTCAATCATTTCTCTTGCCTCAAATAGATTTGGTCTGAAGGCCCAAAGCTTTCTTATTCCCAAATCTCTCATTTTCAACTTCCACTGACCCCTAATACTCTAAATTTTGTTAATTGTGCAAACACACCCTGTCTGTGATTTTCTGCCAAGGAGAAGCTTCGATCCAATTTTCTGCCAAGGAGAAGCTTCGATCCAATTTTCTGCCATTACTGCAAAAGGGCATGCTAAGGAAAAATACTTAACGACATATAAAACCAATGCTAGAATCTTTCAAAATATGACCTTTACCAGATTTGGGAACTTAACCTACCCAATGAAACATGAATTCAGATACAAATTCCCTCCGGCTCACAAAAGAGAAGGCAATTTATGGAAATCCAATAAAGGCCTCCTAGCCTAAGAGGATAGCTATACTTAGACTCAGAACTTACACAAAGATTACAAGATCACTACTACACATTAAACATCCACTTTTTCTGAAAGATATGAAAGCCAAAAGTGGGGCAACAATACATACATTGGAATGTTGTTAATCTCAATACTGACGTAAATCTGAGTTAGTTGTCTTTCTCACTACAAAAAAATCTTATTGTTTTTATACTTAATGTATGTTAGTCAAAATATGTTACCTTAGAATTCATAATCTTCCCAATTCTTCTAGAGATATTTACATGGCCCTGATGATTTTCAATTAGAGGATGATATTTCTTTTTAAAAGATATTACTATTTCCATTGACATAGTGATATCAATTAATAACTATACCACTTTGAACATTGCTCATTTTATTGTCTAGTTGAGAATCTGATTCATACTACTTTGTCAACATTCATAATCAGTGGTATTTTAATCTCCAGTTAGCACCCTTTCTAAATATGTGTATGTATATGAATATTTATATAAATATGTACATGCATAACGGTAGGTTTCTACTTACAAATATAAATGTATACCATATATATTTCTAGGTATCTACCTATGCATCTAGATATTTATATATATATCTGTATAGATACACATAATAATTCCTCAGAGGTAAATAGAAGTATTGTATTTTAAAGAGAAACTTTAGCTAATACATATTTATCATTGAAAACTGATTTAAAGAATTGTTAGCAATGTTACCAAACAGGAGTTAGAACACTTAAACAAAAAATTCATTGCCAACTTACATTCTTCAGGCCATAATATAGGTAGAGGTGTTGCACTTCTCACCTTACTATCATCCTATCTCTTAATCTTCCACGCTGACAATATAACTTGAGAGGCTATGAACCGAAACAAGGAAACCTAAGATGAGTAGACCCGAGAATACTAGTAGAATTTGGGCAATAAATGACCAGGTTGCTAAAAATTTTATTCACGTGACTAAAAATTTTAGTCATGTGACTAAAAATAATCATGTTCTACCCATTTATTGCAATTCACAAATATAGATGACTAAATAAATGACCAATTTGGTCATCAGGTAAAATCACAACTAAAATGACTAAATAAATAACCAATTTGGTCATCGGGTAAAATGACTAAATAAATGATAAATTTGGTCATCGGGTAAAATGACCAAATAAATGATTAAATAAATGACCAAATAAATGACTAAATAATTAGTCACCCTAATAATAAAAATGACTAAATGAATGATTAATACTCCTTTACACATTAACATTTGATAATATCA
>MU227637.1:2746030-2758676 GCA_018584345.1 Thuja plicata | reverse complement strand
AATGACTAAATAATTAGTCACCCTAATAATAAAAATGACTAAATGAATGATTAATACTCCTTTACACATTAACATTTGATAATATCATATACTTATATTCTTAGAAGTTGCATTTCACCAATAATGTTTGTTCACCAATAGACTTATCGTGCGAATATTACTCTATATGCTCTAATATTCTATTTTTCAATAGAATTATTTTTGCATTTCACATTAATTATTCTATCTGCTCTATAATTTTTAGATGTTTCATTATTTTGTTTGTATCCCAAGGTGAAATTTAGTAGTTATGCCATTATTCAAATATTGTTGATGCATATGTTTAATTTTTAGGAAAGATCGAGCCAACCAAAAGATTATTCATGGTTAGAATGTGCCAAGCATAGCTATTCATGTGCTATCGCTAAAAGTTTGAATTTAATTATCTGTTATATTCAGATACATTTATCAAATGCACTCAATGTTCTCTTCTCTTCTCAAACCTCTTTTTTGTATGCAGTGAATCCCAACAAATGGGATGCCTTATTGTCTTCAACCTACACTTAGATGCTACAATTGATGACACTAGTCTGCATGGTAGTTTTGACAATTAATGATATAAAAAGTATGTAAATCTTCAAACATTTCTACAATTATAAATTTTTAACATTACATCGAATTGCACCTGCTTTGAAATTTTGGTGAGATAATCATTGTATATGTGCCCATGCCCAAAATGTAAAAGATATCTAGTATAAGTAGTGTAGGTACATGTTATGATAGATTTCATAACTAAATTTGATGGACTGCATTGAGATCCTTCATTTGGGTGCTTTCTAGGTCATCTTGCAGGTAACAAGAAGCCCTTAAAAAGTATGACTTGATCTCTCAGGAGGAATCGCATCAACAAGACCTAAAAATGGGATTTAGTAGTTTGCCCTTCTACAATCTTTGCAAGAAGAGTACTTAGAAAGTGATGAGTAAGTTACTAGGGTTATACATATTTTCCCTGGTTCTCAAGTAATATCATGAACTTGTCTCCTAATAATGAGTTCCCTTAAGCCATAAATAGGTTTCGTTAAACAATTTTGAGATGGTTGTTTGATTTTGCAGTAGTAATCTTAGGCTTTCAAATTTTCACATCACGTCAAGCCTAAAAAAATCATGAATTGCATTTAATATAAAAAATCTTGAATGTGTTTATATGATCGAAAATGAATGTTGTTTTATACTTTGTTTGAATATCTGTTGATGTCTTGTTAATGGTTGAAATCATGCGACCTTGTGGGAAAGAGGGTATACCAAGACCCTAGCACTGACTTGGCAATTTTTTTTCTTGTTTTGAGAGTGATTTTTGTTAAGCACTCTTTAGGGTATCTAATCTTCGATGCTTGTAATATTGCCAAACAGTTTACTATTGTTCACTAAACTATCTTTTGATGCTTGAAATATAACTAAGTACTAGATGCTTGAAATATTGCCAAATAGTTTACTGTTGTTAAGAGTACAAATAACTTGTGCTTTAGGAGATTTGAACTCAAATTCTAACAACATTTCTTTAGGAATGATAAAATTATCCTATTTTCAATTGATGAATATTTTTAAAACTTTATCATGTTTTGGCAAAGGTTTTGAATCAGGCTACTCACCGCTGATTACATAATTTTGATGTTTTATTTTGAAATCTTTTTCCCAAATTTATGTAACACAGCTTGAATTTTTGGTTTCCTTGAAACCACAAGCTTGAGTATTTAGCCAAACAATTTTTGAGTATAGTAATTTTTGTAATATTTCAGGTTTCCAACTTCAATTGTCCAGAGAGTTATATTTTTGATAGTTTGGGTCTTCATTCTCTTTTGTATATGCTTTATATTATCTTAGTCTTGTTTATGATTTTTCTTTTAAATTTATAAAAGGGTTTATGTGATAGAGGAAGCTCCTTGATTTATGAGGTTTCAAAAGTGTATTTTATATGTTAAAGTGGTTTGTGATTTGTTTCAAATCTTAAATACTTCATCATTTAGGATTTTAAAATTGTCAATTTGTTGAAATTAAGAGTAAAAAAGAAGAGATCATGTGGACTTTATAATAGGAGGGATATTTAAGTTTTAATTTTGACAAAGCTTCATGATTCCAAGCTCTAACTCAAGTCAAGACACTATTACATAAGAGGCTATCTTAGTACATTTTTTAAAGATAAAATTGCTATACCATCTTAATACTTAATTATTTTAAATTAAAAAGTCAAAACTCATTTAATAGTCTTACATTAAAAATTCAAACAAAAGAATCATTGCATTTTCAATAGATGGTAAAATGTAGAAGCGTGGCGGGAAGTGAATTTCTATCATGCCTTCGTTAATTTTAACATTTTTTTGCTAATTGTTCAAATCCATTTGCAAAGACTCTGCCATCTCTACCTATTTCCAGATGTGAGTTACCATCCATGCACAGGTTGATTGGGAGGAAGATTTGATAGTAGTTGTAGGGACTCCATCATCACTTTCTATACATTTCCACCAGTCGATGGAACTCTGGATGCTCATATCTCTTCAAGGCTGAGCTTGTTGGACATATTTATTTAGGGTTTCATTTCAATTTTGATTTTGCTTGAGGAAAATTTCCATTTACCTAGGGTTTCCTTACCATTTCAATTTTTCTTACATTTACTTAGGGTTTCATTATGATTTCAAATTTGATTGAAGAAAATTTCTGTTTATTTAGTTCTTCATTTTAATTTATTGATGAAAATAGAAATGATTGTATCTGTGTCATTGTAGAGTGAAGAAACACTCAAGTTGCTCACTCCCACTTCAACCCAAAGTATCAAAGAGGATATCCAAGGTCACAAGATGTGAAGATCTTTAAACTGGATTAGTGACTTGCACGACTTTGAGAATGCAAGGCTTTAATTATTTTCATACTACATGATGTATTATAAGACTTAACGTGGTCTAATAGATTTGGAAACTGTGGAATTTCTAGCAAAAATTGAGTCATTGGATAAAATAGGACAAACAAATGGTGTTGATGTGCAGGATAGGGTTTGTCAGAGGGTAAATATTTTATATTCTATTTGTTGTCAGAACATTAATTTTTTTTGAAGCAATGTTCCTTTATGTAACATGGTTCTTATATGGAAATGGTTCTTACCGCTCTTAGTATAGATAAAATGACAATTTATGCTATTAAGTATTACTATTCTTATTATTGATCCTGTGTCTGATTTTGTAACTTGATGTTGTAGCATTCGCATTCATCAATCATATGTACAAACAAATGGTTTGACACCCCTTATATGGAATTTAATTCGGCACTATTTGAATTGCCCTGATCGATCATGAACTTCCTAGACGACAATAATTATAATGAAAAGGATTGTGATTTTTTTTCTTGCAGATACAAATTATCAAGGAAATTTATTATCCAGACTTACAATAGTTGTACTGAAGGCTTAAAGTTAATATTAAATCTCAGCAGGTGTGTTTATTTTTCTCCCTTCCTAAATCTAATTTTCTCAAATGGTATGGTAGGAAAACTCTGAAATAATTACGTAAGATGCACAGAGGGTGAAGTGTTCAAGCTTAACAATATTGCAAATGACCATTGTAATGAATTAACCAAAAAGGTGAATAGTTGAATTAAGAAAAATATTAATGGTAATGATGGTTCTCCATTCTTTTAATTTTGCATGATTAGTCACAAACTATTTTGTTGACAGCCAATGCCACATGATCAATTGGCAAATGTTTGTTATAACACAGTTGCAGTAACTTGGGTCTAATGTGTGCTTTGGACATTATAGTGCTCTCACAGCTCGGGGGACCATTTGAGCCCCACTTTGGTATCCAGGCCCTCCACTTAGTTGAAAGAAAATTGTCAATGGGTCTTAATCATTATTTCTTACATAAATAGGGCACCCTATGCTTTGTAATCATTGATTCTTTATTTGTCAAATATTCACCTTGGATTTAACTCCCATGGCTATCAAACATTGTTTACTAGTAGTAGTAAGTTAATCTCTCAAGAAGTTCATCGATATCTTAATATCTTGGGTTGGATTTTCTTTCACACTACTCACATGCTATCTTTTTCTCAGGAGATTTCCCTCACAAGTTATCTTTCTTTGGAGATTGATTTATGATGTCATTTAATCTGGAAAATATTGGGTTCCAAGGTAGGTGTTCTAGGTCCTCTTATTTTATATATAGGTTCCATCCATTTTGGGGTTCCATTATTTGTGGTCTACATGTATTTTGTCTTCTCCCAGTTTCCATTGTCTTTAGTGTGACACGGGATGAATGTAGAATTGTCTTATTGTATGGGGGAGTTCAGATTTATCCTTATCTCCTCCCACTATAGTCTCTGTAGACTACTCTAGATGTCTATAGGAGGTCTATAAAAATAGCAGTCTCTTGGAATTATGAATATAAGACAAAATAGAGTTTTGTAATGCAAATTATAATTTCATAGCTGCTCTATTCTACTCTATAATTTTCTCTATTTTTCCTGTGAAATAATATAATCAACTATTTTATTTGATGTGTCCTCATGCTATTTTTTTTAAGTTCAATACTTGTCCCTAAAATTTTCCCTGCCCTCTACTCAATCTCTGCCTCCTTTTAATGCATAGAGGACTGTATTAAATGAAATTCCAACTACAATTAATGTTTTTTTTTGCATTCTTTTGCTTTGCATATACGATAAGGAATTAGTGGGGTAAGTTTGTGTTTTGAAAAAAGAAGAGTCTAATAGTCATTTTGCTGAAACAACAAGATATAGCTTAGATTTTGTATGAATGCATAAGAAAGAGAGGGAAGATGCAAGTATAGCTGTGGCAACAGTAGCAAAGCAGAAAAACATGGCACCTCTATTTTTTTTCTATTACTACTTTGACTATAAATGGAAGAGCAACAACTCTGTATATGTTTGCAAGTGTTTAAATTTTTGTTGCATTCACATTCATTTGTCATTAACCAAGGTTTAACACTTGATGCCTTTACCAATTTTCCCTTCTTTTATAAGGGAACATATGTGGGTACTTGATTGATTATGCATTGTGTTCACTTGAGATTAGATTAGAGGGAAGCTTTTGCAGCACATGACATTAGCCCACACACACAATTGTCTTTAGGTACAAGGTAGCTTTTCTTCTATGTGATGTCAACATCCCTTCCTAACTATCTAATGATTTGACAGCTTAATGATTTATTTTTCCTATTTTGAAAAAAAAGTGAGTATTTATTATGTTTATGTGATAGGTGAAAAAGTAAGTAGTTCTTCAAATGACCCAATTTGATCTTTAAGCAGGGCAGCGCCATATCAAACACTTACAATGCAATCAAGGGTACATTCAAAAAGCTAAAATGAATTGAAGATGAGGGCTAAAATTCTCCCACAATTTTCAGTCATTTTAGTATGAAATTTACATGCATTTTGTTTGGCAGGCCACATAAGTACCTACGTTAAAGAAAACAACTAGTTTTATTGCTGATAGAAATGTGAAACCCAAGTTATCTTCAGAGGCACCTTTTTGCATCAGCTAAGGCAATGTTAAGGATGTAATAACTAGAAACAACTAGAGGCGCCTTTATGCATCAACTAAGGCAATGTTAAGGATGTAATATCTAGAAATAATTAAATGACGATTAAGTTCCTAAGTTACCAATTCAGATTCAGGGACAAATTCAGGCTCGCGAATCCAATTTGTGGATTTGCGATTTTTTTTTTTCATTTGGGTTCGTAGGGGTTCGTGAGTATATATATATATATATATATATGCATTATATATACAAAAAATAAGAGATAATTACATAATTCTAAAACTAAATCATTTCATAGTATGATTCTATGATGCTTGATCATTGATCAATGCAAAATTTCAAAGATTCAAAACATTAAAATTAAGTCATAACATCATTTCAAGTATCATTGTTTGAAGTTCAAATAATGGATTAATAATTTATTGATATTCTCTTCTTCATCATCATCATCTTCTATATGGAGCCTAATAAGACTCAAAGGTTAATTTTTCCCCACTTTTATTGGCGCAATTTCCACCCCAAATTATTATGGGGGTTTGGGGGAAAAGCCCCCAAGATGGGGTCAAGGGGCAATGCCCAGCATAGTACAGGGTGGGGTTGAGGGGCAGCGCCCCTGAAAGCTCAACCGAATTTAATTATTTTATAAAGGCTCCAAGAGTTATTTTTCAAGGCAAAAAGAATGTCTTAACTTTACCACTTTACATCTTGGATGGCCATGGGTCCCTGTGGATTTGCGTGGATCCACGTGGGATCCTCAATGATCCTCATTTTCTCCTCCTGATCCATGCAGGATCCGTGTAGGGTCTAGATTTGGACTTGTGGGTCTGGTTGGATCCGTGGATCGCGGATCCATCCAGACCCACAGGTCCAAATCCGGACCCTGCCTAGATCCAGCATAGACCAAGAGGAGAATTCAGACCCAGATTGGACCCAGACCCGGATCTGGGGTCCAGGGTCCAAATCCGGTAACTCAGTGACTAACTCAACCTTTTTGTACTTGCAAACTAACAAAATGTCCAACTTTACTAGAATGTACCAAAAACCTGTTAATGTATTTTGTTGCACAAACAACATATGTGATGTTGTCTCTTGTAGTTTTAGAATTATATGAAATATGCACCAATTCTAAAATATCATTGTCAACTACCAATTGCCTCTTTAATTTTGAGCCCTTCTAATGCATAGTAAACTTCGGTTGTTTGTTGTTGATTTACTGTTATAAGCAATGGAGGTTTACTATTTATATTGCTATGGTTTAAGTTGTATATATTATCCTCAATGTTGTGTTTCATTCTGCTATTTCAATTAGATCTTGGTTGGATTGAAAGAATCATTCAATTTAATAACTTTATTACCCTACTTGAATGCACAGCTCTACAAACAGTTGGAATGATAAAATTGGAAACTATTTTTCAGTGGACAAACTAATAAATGACAAATAACATTTTCACAACCAATTGCCAAGCTATTGGTGTATTAATTGTCAATAACTCAGTAGTGAGTTATAACTGGTGTGTTGAAACACTTACAAGCAGTTTGAACTTGCGAGTTTTTCAACTATGCCACTCATCTATGTCTTTTGTGCATTCCTCGGGCCATCCTTGGTATTGACATAATTTATCGACCAAAGTCTGGAATGGGGAAGAATTTCATCTTTCTAAAATGAATTCTCTCATACTGTTGTTGGAACATCTGGACTATTGGCAGTCTAAGCTGAAAAAGATACTAAAATGGAATACAATTATTGCTGGCATCTTAACTGCAAATTTCAGAACACTATTGCTTGTATATTACAATGACCTATTCATGTTCCAATCAATTTATTTAGTTTCTTGTGGGTAATGTCAAGCACAATTGGCTCCAAAGTGTTGAACATGTACCCTCCATGCCATTGACAATAGGGAATTCCATAATTAATTATTCATTGTTGACTGTGTCTGTATATTTGCTTTTACGCTTAGTATTGCAATCCTCAGGTGGAATATTCTATGGTATTGCAAATTTCTTAAATTCCCTGATTATTGATACCTACAACATTGCATTGGACTCCTATTAAAAGAAAAGCTCAAACCAAAATGCTAATTTTGTTCAGAGGCAACCATCTGCCATTATCTCCCACTGTTAATAGGCTTAATTTTGATAATGGAAAAATGTGCACCTACAAAATACATATTTCAACCATGATAATGTTTTACGCCCACTGCCCCTACTAAACCCCTCAACTATGCAATATTATGAAATTGGTCATAAACTGCATGCTCAACAATACCAATACCCCGCTTCTAAAAATGAAAACAATAGACCCTACTTGAGGCAGGGAATGAAGTTGCACGCAACACTTGTTTCTATAATTTTTCTTCTTTACTTTATCCTTGGACCTCGTATATATTTGTAGCTGTGTCCATGCTATTTACTTTGCACCTAAATAAATATAGAAATTGCAATATATAATTTAAGTTGCATTTTGGTTTTAACTCTACAGGTTTTGTACTTAACCACTAGTGTTGATTTAACTTAGGTCAGCTATTAAGATTCCATAGTTGTGTTTCCTTTTCTGCTAATAAATTTGATATTGCTTATGCTATCTTGTTTTCTTGTGTTAGGATTCAGAAAATGAACACATCTATTATTCAAAACTGTTCATTTTGTCAAAAAAAAATGGTAAGAGTTGGTCAACAAAAGCTTACATTCACAGTACCTATATTTGAGCCTTTCCCTCCACAGCACTACATATGGGGAATTTCAGACAACTAACTATAGGCAGATGTCTTTCATACTGTCTCCTTCTAGCAATTGATTTTGCCAGAGGTTACTCTTCATACTATTCATATGTGATATTGTAATGGCTATTACATCTAGGATGAAAAGATTCAGAATGCACTTATGGTTTTATTAGACTTCTTTTAAGGACATTCAAAGGCATTTTTTAATATTGAACTGCAAGTTATCAAAATCAGAAATCAGAAATTCTCTTTTGGTGTATGCTACATTGGAATTTTGTAGTTACATACTCCACATACTAAACTTCTTGATTTTAGGCCTCTTCCTATTTCTTCTCTTGGCAACTGTAACTATGAGGAACTATAAAACTTCTCACATTTCAATCCTATTCAAACTCAGGTAACATATTTCCTTCAAAAAATTTCCATGCATGGCCTTCTCATACGTTAAGTATCTAATCTTTCAGTTTTAATTATACTAATGACATTCTTTCTTTAAGAAATTTCAGTTCAGTAATGTTGTCTGACATGATGTGCATAAATTTCATATTCTATATCACACAGACAAGAATGTCCTTCTAGGAGCACCAACAGGAAGTGGGAAAACAATATCTATAGAACTGGTGATGCTTCATCTTTTCAATACTCAACTAGACATTAAGGTGGAATACATATCCTTTTGAAAAGCTTAGTTCCTTCAGCTTATGCATATAGCCTGGAAGTTCAAACATAGCCTGAAAATCAATTTTTAGATCATGCTAACATTGGGAAGTTGTATTATTATTTATATAAATCTATCAATTTTGTTAAACTATATGAATTAAGTTTATAATCCAATTTAAACATCAAATTCTACTAGGAGTGATACATACAGGTTATTTATATTGCACCAATGAAGGCCATTGTCAGAGAAAGAATGAATGACTGGCAGAAAGGGCTTGTACCGACTTTGAGGAAAAAGATGGTATGCACACAACAAATTTTCTTATCAAAAGCTTTCAAAATATGGATATGTAATTACTTTACTAATAGTTTTAAGCAGCTGGCAAGTATATAAAGAAATTAATTTATTAATTCTTTCCAGGTTGAGATGACTAGAGACTTTACTCCAGATCTCAAGGCACTTCTTTCAGCAGATATAATTGTTTCAACTCCAGAAAAATGGGATGGCATCATTCATAATTGGCATCATCGCAAATATGTGATGAAGGTTTATTTTAGTTATTGATTGATATTTGTGTTCCTAATGATCAATAGGGGAAAAAAAATAGAAAATAATTGTTTCAGATAGTTGTGGTTCTTTTATATTTTTGAATAGAAAAACTGTTAAATATAAATTTGATGTCTAGTTGTTCTGTACAATAATGATAGTGATAACAGATTATGAAGGCATACATTTTCTTCCTTGTAGATTATGACTGATTCTGATTGGTATGTCTTTTATTGTTAAAAATATGTGTGACTCAGGTTGGACTCTTGATATTATATGAAACTCATTTACTTGGAGCCGACCATGGACCTATTATTGAGGTATGTTTTTAAACATGAAATGGCAAACAGTCTAAATTTTAATTTTACTCAATTTATGAAAGCATCATTGTTAATCTTAAATTAAATCCGGTAACTAGCTGGTAGTTGTATTAAAATTACCATGCATATTACATATTACTATAATTGTTCAAAATAATGTTGTATGTGATACATCTTGTCAAATGCATGGGTACCCTGCTTGCAATTGTGCAATGATATGTGTTTCCGTGCATTTGTGTGTGCATTCAATCCGTGTATGAAACAAATTTTGTCCTGACACTTTATCTTAGAGATATAGATTAATAATCTTATACTCTTCAAGAGAATTAAATTAGAAACACTTATTTTATCTATATTGTGATTGCTTCCAGTTCACTAGAATTAAATTAATTGAAATTGATCTTCTTAATTTGTTTACCACTTTGTTTTAAAATGAATAATGAATTGTGAAAGTAAAAACTAAAAACTTACAATGTATATTGGCTTTTTTGCTAAGTTACCAAATTCTTCCCTAGCAACCCCAAAGTTTGGTCCGGTTCTTGCAAAATTTTGGTCCTTATCCCATTCTTGCAAAAGTCTTCCCAAATTCTATCAGACGAACCCGACACAAGTTTTTCCATTTTTTTATAGTGAATTTGGACTAAAACATTAATATATATGGTGGTGTATTTTTCTATGTTGCTTTACTATTAACATAGTGGTCTATGAACTTATTTGAACCCACCCCCAAAAAAATTGAATGAATTTTGAATCCAAATCCGAACGGGCAACTTAGGTTCAACTTGTACCTTATCATTCCCTCAGTGCACTAAGTGCCACAGTTATACTTGATTCATTGCATAAGTGAGAGGGTTTATATATCATAATAGAATATCAAGTCCTCATTGAGATTAGCATTGGATCATCATATTAATCAAATCAACAAGGATTACAATCAACAATTATTATATCTCCCAGATCACTATATCAGTCATTCTATTTATGCTTCTTTGAAATCACTAATACCTGATCAGATTGATATTAACTTCTATATTTGGTACATTCATTATGGAAAATTAAAGAGTTGTATACAACTTATAAGATAGAAAGAAGTCTCTCAATATTTGAATTATAATAATTTTGTGCAAACCCTGGAAAATTATAGGAAGGGACATTACAAAAGTTGCCTCAAATTTTTTTTTATAAACAATTTTATAATGACAATCATGTTACTTGGACTGCAAATAAGGGGCAGTTAATTTTACTTGGCACTTCATTTACTGGAATAGCAAGTGATTATCAGTTTTTGACAAAGGATGTCATTTGAAAGTTGCAATAAGGAAAGACTCAAATTGGTTTGTGAAGTGAGTGGGATATTCTTAAACTTCTCTTCACTTATGTATTTCACCATGTATCTATTTAAAAACACCTCAAAACAAGCAAAGATAGTGTAAACTGTAAATAGTTTCCAATCCATGTTACAGTCATATGTTTGCATTCATACATCATCAGCAAGCATGGTGAATGTGAAAACATTAACAAACACTAAGACACAGAATATAACATAAAATATGATTGGTGGAACCCTAAATAGGAGAAATTCTCTAGCAGGCTAGGCATATACCCCTCACCACTACGTAACATTCAATTACAACCAGCTACAATAAAGAATGGTCTAAAAATATTGCAGCAAACACAAGTCTTTGTGAAGGCTTGAAAATGTTGATAGAAGAAAATGAAGGCAAAGAAAAAGTTGTAGCACTGGGTGGTGTTGCTGCAGATGAAGATGTAATAGAAGATAAAGGAGCATGACTTTGGGAAGGCATGAAAGAAGACATGAAAGAGGTTGCAAATATGGATAGTGTTACCGCACATGAGGATATAAAAAAAGTTGATAAATGTCCTATGAATATCTTACATTCATTACATTCGATGAGATGACATCTCATTTAGGCATTTTGTTAAATATTTTAAGTGTATTGTTTATGCTTTCACATTTTGCATACATTTCTACCAAAGCATTTCGAACAAAAAATATCTGGAAAAAATACCCCTTCCATTATGCTTTGATGGATTTATATACCCTGTGCTAAAGCTCCCATTTTTGCACAGGCAAAGAAGATAGTGGAAAAAGTTGTGGAATTTGTCTTTACACTTGAAAATTCCATTCAAATTAAGACTTTCATCCCAATTGTAATACCCACCTCCTAGGTTGCATTTCAGTTGTGGATGCCAAACTCTTTTAGGCATTTTGGATGTATGTGTTGATTTTATTAGATGGTTTAGATGATATTATGTGTTACATTTCAGTATGTTATCGATCCATTGTTAGTATGTTATATCATTGGTGTGTATGTGATTTATGGTTATTTTACGATGCTTATGTATATGTTAGGATTTCATTTTGGTTATGGTTTCTGACAATACTGACCTTAGATTTATATGCACATGGATCATTGTATGTTTTCATTACTGTTTAATGTGCTTGGTATGGTATGGGATAGAGTCGTAGTTACTTGCTTCGGCGAGATCCACACGATAACCTAGTCTCAACCATTGTTTTCCATATGATATATGCATGTATGTTTGTCTTGTGATGACAGGTTTGCAGGTACCGGGCTACGTCTTCCCTGAATTGGTAGGAGTGAGCGTGCCCTATTGCATTAATCTCAATGGTAAGAGAGGGGAGATAGTTTTCAAGTCCAAATCCTATCCTAAACCTAATTGTCCTAGTTAGTGGACAAGTATCTGTCTTGACTACCCTGACCGAATTCGTATAGCTGATAGGAATTCGTGTATCCCTTTCCTTGAGTATGTTTGATTTCGTTTGTTTTCGGTTTCAGGTGCTTGATGTGATTATGTGGGTGTTAAATCATGTTATTTATTTAATTGAAT
>MU227637.1:2621580-2647489 GCA_018584345.1 Thuja plicata | reverse complement strand
TTCTCTTTGTTGATGATTACTCTAGAATGATGACAGTTATGTTTCTAAAAGATAAATCTGAAGCATTTAAGATGTTTAAATGGTATAAGGCTATGGTAGAAAAACAAAGTGGTAAGGATTTGAAATGTTTGTAATGAGCATGGTATAAAAACATAGGTTTATACACAAAGAACACCACAGCAAAATGGGATTGCTGAGAGAAGGAATAGATCAATAGTTGATTGTGTAAGAACACTGATGATAGAGAAAGACATCACCCAAATCTTCTGGAGGGAAGCTATCAGCACTACTATTTATACGCTAAACATAGTACAATTGAAGAAGGACACAAAAAAAACACCTTATGAGCTATGGTATGGTAAAACACTCAATGTAAGTTACTTCAAGATCTTTGGTAGTCAATGTTATGTCTTAAAGGATGATAGAAATGGAAAGCTTGATGCCAAAAGTGATGAAGGTATTTTTCTAAGGTATTCTACCAAAATAAAAGCTTTTAAATGTCTTATCAAGGCCTCTAACAAAATAGTTGAAAGTACAAATGTAAAGATTGATGAGTTTGTAGAAAAGAATGAGTTGGAAAGCACAAAAGAACCAGAGGACTACAACAAGTTTGTATATTGTGAAGAACCCAACACTCTACCTGAGAAACAATGCTTAATCCTAGAACAATAGAATGTTGCAACCAACGGTCAGATTGTTGTTATTGACGGTCAGGATAATAATCAAGATAATGTGCAAGGTAATGAAGAACATAATGAAGATCAGGAAAATGATCAAGCTGATTAACAAAGAAATGTACTTGTACTTGCAAGATATGTAAGAAGGGACCATCTAGAGATCTAGATCATAGGAGATAAGAAAGATGGTACAAGAACAAGAAGTAAGTCTTTAACCTCAAATTGTTTGATTAGTGAGTTTGAGCCAAAATCTGTCAATGTTGCACTAGATAATGAAGAATAGATAAGTTATATGAATGATGAGATTGAGAAGATTGAGAAGAACAAAACATGGTCACTTGTGCCAAGACCATATGAAAAGAATGTCATCGGTACAAAATGGATATTCAAGAATAAGTTGAACAAGAATGGATAAGTCACAAGGAACAAAGCAAGACTAGTATGCAAGGGGTATGCACAAGAGGAAGGTATAGACTATGGAGAGACCTTTGCACCCATTGCTAGGATAGAAGGAGTAAGAATATTGCTTGCTTATGTTGCATACAAAGGATTCAAAGTATATCA
This sequence comes from Thuja plicata, assembly GCA_018584345.1. NCBI lineage: Eukaryota > Viridiplantae > Streptophyta > Pinopsida > Cupressales > Cupressaceae > Thuja > Thuja plicata. Next base: position 2,646,248 of record MU227637.1, on the reverse strand, counting down.
AATGGATGTCAAGTCAGCATTCCTAAATGCAAATACTTGAAGAAGAGGTATACATTGAACAACCAGAAGGGTTTGTTGATCCAAACAAGAAGGACATGGTAAGTAGACTTCAAAAAGCCTTGTATGGATTGAAACAAGCTCCTAGAGCCTGGTATGAATGACTTCATTCCTATTTAATAAGTATTGGATTTGTAAAGACTAGTGAAAATAGTAATCTTTATTTGAAAGAAGATATTGATGCTAACACTTTGATTGCTGAAATATTTGTTGATGACATCATATTTGGAGGCAATGGTATGCTATGAAAATCATTTGCTGATGAGATGAGAAAAGAATTCAAGATGTCTATGTTTGGAGAGATCAAGTTCCTTCTTGGTATATAGACCATTCAACAAAGTTAAGGTATTTTCATTACACATTCCAAATACATCAAAGAGGTCCTGAAAATATTCAAGATGGAAGATTCCAAACTAGTTGGAACATTGATGGCTACTGGATGTAAGTTAACAAAGGAAGACAAGACAATAGAGGCAAATCATACTTTGTACAGATCAATGATTGGAAAACTCATGTATGTTGTACACACTAGACCAAATATTGCACATGCAGTAGGAATTGTTGCTAGATTTTTTGCTAACCCCAGGGAATCACATATGACTTCTGTGATAAGAATCCTAAGATATCTAAAGAATACCGAGCAATTTGGCTTATGGAATCTTGATGAACGGAAGAGCAAAATTGGAGGAGCATTCTTTATGGGTGACAGACTTGTCACATGATAATCAAGAAGAAAGGATTCATTTCCCAGTCTACTACATAAGAAGAATATGTTGTTGTTGTTGCAAATTGCTCAAATATTGCATGGATCAAACAGTTGCTGGAAGGTATGCATATGAAGATCTTAGAACTAGTGACTATCTATTGTGATAACACCAGTGCAATAAAAATTTCCAAGAATCCCATCATGCATGCAAAGACTAAACACATTTCCATCAAGTATCATTACTTAAGAGAGAAAGTTCAACAAAAAGAGGTGATACTTGAGTATGTGCAATCAAAAGAACAATTGGCTGATATCTTCACCAAGCCACTACCCAAAGATACGTTTGAGTACTTAAGAAATAGACGAGGGGTCAAACCCTTGTCTACCAGTCAGTAAAAGACTGAAGGCTGCATTAACCTAATTATTATCAGAATATCATTCATGTTGATACAAGAAAAATGATGAAATTCAAAGCTACATCTATATACAGAAAGGTATATATCAGAACCGAGCACCAGAGTATATTGTTTAATTGCTAATGGATAAGGGAAATTCAAGGAATATATTATGGATGGAAGAAAATGATTATTTGACATTAATGTTTGATATCTATAAGATATTTGTTTGGCATTGTTGTCAAAGGGAGAGAAAGTACCCATATTATCACAGTCTTTAGAAAAAGAAGAAAGATTATCCATTATCAGATTACTCCAATAGGGAGAGATTATATCCATAGGGAGAGTTGCTGACAAGAGACAGAGACATCAAATAAGAAGAACAATCAAAAGAGAGATATTGAAACAAGGAAAGGACGCAACACATCAAAACAATAAACACAGAGAACTGCAAGAATCAAATCTAAGCTAACACAGAGCTTACTGGGGGTCAGACATTTTTATCGATTATCAAAAAAAACTGTTTGGTAGTTTGATAAATCTCAACAATTGTATTTCATATTGTATTAAAAATAGTATAGTGTGATAATATTGTATGTTGCCATCAATGCCAAAGGGAGAGATTGATGACATGTAACTGATTAAATGTTTGATAATGTTAAATTGAAGATAATGCAAGACATTAAATCAGTTAATGGTTTATATTGTCATTGATGTCAAATTGATATCATCTGTACGGTCATATATATAATTCTGAAGACTTTAGAGAATCAATGGAACAAAGATTATGCTTTTAGTAATGCATAAAAGTCAAGTATTCACTAAGTGACAGATAACACCGACAGAGTGCACACCATCGGTAATGGAAAAGAACCAAAGTCATAGTAATACCTGACAAGCAGAAGACAATATTGCTAGATGAATAAAAATCACAGGATGCCCGACGAGCTGAGAACAAAGTTGCCCGACAAGTAAAATCCAATGATGCTCGACGGATGGAGATCTTGAAGCTGACTAAAGTCACACCGACAGAACTGACATTTGTCACCAATGACTAACTGTAGAGTTGACCAACAGAATAGAGAGTTCAAAAAATGACAAAATATCTAGCTGGCAAGAGCTAAAGATAGACTTAACTAGTTGTTTTCATTTTTTTATTCGACCAGAGTTAAGTGATTGATTTAAAGAAGATTTGTACTGTTGGCAAAAAGATAAATATGAGATAAATTAGGAGTTATGATTTAAATCAGATTGGATGGATTGTTTTTCACACCAAGGATCAAGAATCAAGAATTAAGAAATGGTGAATATCATGTCTATATAGGAGACAAGCTTAATTCATTTTCACAATCATCACGAAGAGGGGGAGTGAATAGAAATAGGATGCTGAAGAGAAACTGATGAAGGATAACTTCATGCAGTCCTGATCATTCAAGCTAGAGGAGAGCTAAAGAATTTTGTAGACACCGATGAACAGTGAAGCACAGGATCACAGAGAAGAAAGTGTGGAGCACAAAGAATTGAATTGATACATTGATCAGAGAGGTAATGTACTTAAATAGATCTGAAAATCTGCAATTCAAGTTGCATTAGAAACAGGTCATTGTGTTTTATTTTAACCATTGGAGCATCAAGTCTCTTAACAAAGCAGGACTTAATAGTCCTCTATATATTGAGGTACATCCCAAGGAGTGCCAAGAAGGTTGATTCATGAAAGTAGCACTAGATTTTCCTAAAGCCTATTGACAGTCTAAGAAGGAGGCTGATTGAAGGATGGTAGCAAACTGAGTTTCCCGATACTAAGTGACAACCTCTATGTATAAGATCCTCTAACAAGGTCACACCTAACAGTGTGTTTGTAACCTTTAACAGGGTTGGCTCCTAACATGGCTCACTTCAGAAGAGTGAAAATTTGGGGTACTGGTCCCAGTGGTTTTTCCCTTAACAGGGTTTCCACATTAAAATCCTTGTGTTATGTGTGTATGGTTTATTACTTTACTATTTTACATTTCACATATGCATTTCTGGATTTATCGGTATACTCTGCATATTTACTGAGTGTTGGTAAATAATTGTTACTGCTTATTGGTAATCAAAGAGAATAAGGTCAAAAAAGGAAAATTGACAGACAATTAATTATTATAAGTATTTCATGGCATGCATCTTGTAAGGGACATAGTAATCTGAGGTTTATTTGATTGGTGGTTAAGATAAGGATAAAAATTTTAGGCCACTGATTCACCCCTCGCCCCCCCCTCTTAGTTATTACTAACATATGTATCATGTAATTTTTAGCTAACTTAAGATGAATGATTCACATATGCAGGAAATTTAACCCCTTTGACGAGGATCCTGCATAGTGACATGGATCAATAGGTATAATTCAATACACCCTATAGAAATAGTTTATTAATTTCTTGCTTTCTCTTTACACCCATCTTCATTGAGTGGTTTAATAATAAGGTGTTAATTTTCTCGTGATTTAAAAATACTACCCTCAAGATTAATTTTATGGCCGACTTCATCAACATTACCCTCATTTAGAAAAATATCTCTCTCCTTACCAACTCTATATCTCATTTGGTGGATTGCAGGAACCACCAAATAGGTACTTGTCAGATCTATCTTCCTCTAATGAGGGAAATGTGGGAATGGTAGATGAAAGTTCAAATGAAATCAAGGTTGTGCTTCTTCATCCTATGCATATTTAGTCCTTTCAAATATGTATAGGATAAAGAAGCACAACCTTGATTTTGTTTCAGCACAAAATCGTGGTCCAAATGCTACAGGACAACCTAAACGTAAATCTCTTTCCTCAGAGAGAATAATAGAGTATAGTGAAAAGAGGGAGAGTGATGTTGACTACCAACTGAAGTTGTGGTATTATATGCAAAGAGAGTGTGTAATTGAATGTTAATGCAGAATACATGGTGTAAAAAATAATCAGGAACTCCCTAACAAAGAAAAGAAAGAGGTTGAAGCTGAAATAGAATAATATTGTTGAACAAGAGAAATAAAATTGATTGAAAGGTAATTTGAAATTGTACTCTTAAATCCTATTGTTTGAATAGTTTACTTGTGTTTGTATGCATGTGAATTTGATCTAATGTTCACAGTCATGGCATTGTAGAGTGATGGTCAAGAAGGAACTGATGGAAATTAGCAGGGTCTCCAATTCAGAGGCATAGTAATCTACGTTTATTGCTTTCATTTTACTTTCTTCAGATGTTTTATGTTTTTTTTACATATATTTTGATGAACCAATATATGTATTCTTTAGTAATAGGTAATATATTTCTTGACAAGTAATTCATTGATTTTATTCATGCAAACTGTTCTTTTGCTAGAAATACTTATATGGAAAAGTAGAATTTTCTCAATCACCATCTATGTTAAACCTCTTAAATATTTGGTATGTATATGTTATCTGCATCTATCCACTTAATACATCATTTAAGTAATGTGTCAATATTTATTTGATTTGGGTGATTGAATAAGATTTGGATTGCTACGATTTAGAAGGTAGTATAGGTAGAGTTGGAGAGTGAATAACCAGTGTTAATAAAAATGAAGCTTTCCTTTCTAGATGTTTGGGTGTTTGAAAAATTAAATCTATTCTAGATTTGACTATTGATATTAACAAGAATAGGTAGCTTTTATAAATTAAATTAGATATTTATATATTCCTTCTACAGCTAAAAAAACCTTATCAAGTGTGATTTCCTTTGCATTCAACATTGTGCAAATTTGAAGCAACATGCAAGTATCAAATAGAATTATGTCATGCAATTTTTAAGATAAGTGGTCATAGAATTAGGTAATATGTATCTCCTGTCATACAATTATAAATCTTGTTGTTTTGGGATCATGGATATTACCTTAATATCTTACGAGAATTGGTTCTCCATCGTAGTTAAAAATCGTTGGGTAGGTAACCTTATGAGGTGGTCTACGTATAACTTATTTATAGGTAGAATATAATTAGTATCTCATCCTTGTTCACCTAAGTGGGTGGTAGCCAATGGAGACATTGTCTAGGGACTCTAGCCTAGAAAGGGGTTGCGTAACCACTTCTACCATCCTTTAAAAGAATACTTTTAAAGTTAAACCTGAACTACGATGCCTCTGTGAGCTACGTAGGAAAGGCCATCTATGATGAGCCCATAAGGCATTACGTCTAGCCCTTAGTTCTTGTACTTTTTATTTCTTCCTTGATGTTGCCACCCCTTACCAATATTTTACATAGTTTGCATCTCTTTACGAAACTAGTTTTAAATACCTTATGATTGATTTAGCTAAGTTATTGATGTAGCTTTTCTTATGATCTTGTATGTAATCAACTATGAAATTTATATCATGCATATATTTGTGAAGCCATATATACAGGTGTAGGAAATAGAGAGGCAAGGAGAATATGATACACAAGAAAGAAAGAGAAATTCAGGTATGCAGTTGCAAGTCATGTTGGTTATTTGAACATTGTAATAAGCTTTATTGGTCTAAGTAGATTTATTATCATTTTAGATTCCAGTTAAATGATATAACAAATAGGTTCACAGTATGTATTAATGTAGTATGTCATTGTTTAGAAAGAAAAAAAATATTGCAAATTAGATATGTTCAAAGTAGAATAAATAGTTTGTTTAATGTCCAATCTAGTGTTTTGAACTTTGGGCATTACATACAACTCTCCCATTTATTTTTCAAAATTTATAATACTTCATATGGTAGAATTTTTTTAGAACTCATGTGTTATGGCATTTAATGAACATGTATGTATCATAAGTACAATTTTTATAATTTTGTTTCTTTGCTATAAACAATTCATTTTATTAGAATTATTGCTTATGATAGTTATAGGAACATTTCAAGGACTTTGTAAATAAATAGGTTTTCAAACCCCATTACAGTTATAGATTTCATGGTTCCTCACTGTTATTATGCGTTCTTTCTTTGTTTGCACACTGGGTTGATCTATTACCTTTCATTGATATTTGTTTTCTTCTAGTTTTTCCTCCCTTCATTGCACTGATACAGTATGGATATCTATCTTGAAACCTCAAAGCATTGAATGGAATATTGTCTATGGTTCATGATCATCCATCACACATCTTTCCCTTAATGTAGCAGTACCATTTTTCAATAATATTTGGGACTTTTCCACTGTTCTTATAATCTATTATTTAAATTTTTCCCACTACCTTCTATGCTTTGCAATAACATTCACTTGATTGTTAAATCTTCAAAGCCATTATGTCTTACAATGTTCATGTTGGTGTTGTCCTTCATACAAGTGGTATATCATGGCTTGAAACCATTGTCCCTTATATTTGTGTATCAATATTTTCAATCCCCATAGTTTAATATCATTGATTTCTATGCCTTAATATCATTTCCATGGTAGTGATCATGGTTACTATATATCCATCTCTGTGGTTGTTGTCCTTCCTAGTATAGAAACATTGTGCTTTCATCTTTGATTATTTCTATGAAATGAATTTGAAACATTGATTCCTGGTGGTCTGAAATAGCATCTCTTGATCATTACTACTACATGTTTAAATCTTCGCTACATGGAATTCATACCTCGCTAATGAGGAATTAACATATTTATGCTTTATGACAGTGATGTCTTCTTAGTCACTATTTTCACTAGTGATGATTTTATTATTTGCTTCTTGACTGTAATTATGATAGGTCCATTTCCTTTAGATATATGATGCTCTTTATTTGAAACCATTTTTTATGCATACTTAAGCATTTGTATAGCATTATTTTTGGTATCATCCTCTATATTGGTAACAATGCGCTCATATTCCTCATAGAAATGAATGTTGTGTATGATGGTCATTGATTAATGCATCCTTCATGCAATTTTATTATTGTAAAATGTTATTTTTATTTTTCAATGACATGCCATCATTGTCATGTTCTCTTTGTTGGAAATGGGTTGAGTAACTGAGAGGGGAGAGGTGAATCAGTTACCACAAAAAAAAATCCAAGTCCCTTAGATGTATAAATCAAACTTATCACTATTACTCGGTTAATGAAGATATTCTATTGTTACTTGGTTAACAAAGAAATCTTAAGATATTTAACTGTGATTATACTTTAGTGATTAAGTGAAGAAACATTAATCATAAATAAAATAACATGTACATAGATGACACCAATATTTAACGTGGAAACCCAATTTGGGAAAATCACGAATTGCAACTAGTTACTATTTTTCACTCTTCTGAAGTTAGCCCTGTTAAGAGCCAACCCTGTTAAAGGTTACAAAATACACTGTTAGGTGTGACCCTGTTAGAGGATTTAATAACCTTGTAAGGAGTGGCCTTTTTAGAGGTCTTCAAACACTTCAAAGTAGAAATGCCACCTTGTGAGAGGATTTATGAAAGACTATTAAGTCTACTTTGTAAAGAGATTTGGATCATTGCTACAATTATTAGAGAGTAACAATGGATTTACCTGTTTGAAGAAGGAACTGTCTGTGCTGATTCAGATCTCTGCTCTAGTTTTAAATGGGATCCTCACTGATCAAATGTTCTATTATATCTCGGTCTGGATGTTCTGTCCTTAATCAGAATCCTATCTGATTTTTCCTTCACTCTTCATATCAAAACTCTGCCATATATTTTTTCTTATTACTCCACACTATTCAATCCAAAATTGACATAGTATATATATATATGATATGCCTTGCCAATTCATCTTGAATAACCTTCCAAAAAAATAATAAAACTTAATTCTGTCAGCTGCATATAACCAATTAAACATAAAGTGTAAACTGTTGTTAGTCGGCTGACACTAAATGCATAACTCGGTTAACACTGTAATCCTTCAATGCCCAACCATTACTATATTTCCCAAGTGAACTTGGTTAGAACTGAAAATCACTTTGGTCTTCTTTAGTTCTTGAGAGAGCTTGGCATACACTAACTATGCTTGGTTTAGGTATAGAAATTTGTGTAACATCACTAAATTTGTGTATACATCAATGACAATACACAATTGAATAATTGTCATCAACAATCTCCCTCTTTGGCATTGATGGAAACACAACATGTCATAATACAAATAATTTTAGAGCAACAAAAATAAGGAAAAAATTTCATTAACCGACAGAGCTTGGTTAATACAACAAATCACTACATTTGTGTAACATCAGTGATAATACATAGTTGAATAATTGTCTTCAACAATCTCCCTCTTTGGAATTGATGGAAACATAATATGTCATTATACAAATAATTTTAGAGCAATAGAAACAAGAAAAAAAATTATAATGTCCTTAGCTTCATTCTTATTCTCATCTAGAAAACTCCCTCTGTCTTCACAATCACTAAAATACAGATTTCTCCCTCCTATATCAATCTTTGTTTCTGATAAAATTTCTTCCTCTGTCATTTATAATCTTTCCCTTAATAATTTCTTTGTCAGGACATCAATAATCTCTCCCTCTTTGACAACCATTTCCAAAGACTCTATCCAATGAAATTTTAGTGTACCTGATATACTGATTCATATTTAATAAGCTCTAACAATCTGCATCAACATGTTAAATCTATTTTGTAGCTCGGTTGACGCATCACTAATCTTTCCATTAGTGAGCCCCAGTTAGGGGAATCACCCCAATCTTTCCTCTAAGATACAAGAATGCATCCTCAGGTAAAGTTTTTGTGAATATGTCTATACTTTTCTCTTTAGTATTCACAAATTCCAACCTTACTTCCTTGTCTTGAACTAATTACCTCAATAAATGATACTTTATTGCAATATGCTTAGTCTTAGTATGCATCACAGGGTTCTTTGAAATGTTAATTGGACTAGTGTTGTCATACTAGATAATAAATGGCTCTTTGATTTCCTCCTTCATACCTCACAATAGTTGTTTGAACCATATGATATTTGAACAATTAACTATTGCAGCAACATACTCTACCTCTGCTATAGACTGAGAGATGCAATTGTGTTTCTTGCTGGTCCAAGAGACTAACCTCTTTCCAAGGAATAACACTCCACCACTGGTGCTCTTTCTATCATCAACACTTCCTACCCAATCAACATCAGTAAAAGTCTTCAAATCAAAGTTTCCTCCTTTCTTATAACATAATCCATAATCTTCAGTACCCTTAAGATATCTCAGAATCCTTTTGATAGCCATCAAATGATTCCCTCTAGGATTAGCTAAAAACCTTGCAACAATACCAACTACTAATACAATATGACGTATAGTGTGAACAACATATTGAATTTTACCAATCATGGATCTGTAGGTATTCTGATTTACCTCCTTTGAGTCATCATCCTTAGACAACTTATGTCCAGTAGACATAGGTGTCCCAACTAATCTGGAATATTCCATTAAAAATTTCTTCAGTATCTCTTTGACGTATTTAGACTGGGTACCATAGATACCATCCTTCATCTAATGAACTTGTAAACCAAAAAATAATTTGATTTCTCCAAACATAGACATCTCAAATTCCTTACTCATAGCTTCGGAGAATGCTTTGCATAAATCATCATGTCTAGTGAATAGTATATCATCAACAAATATCTCTTGTAATAGTATCTTCTTCTGAGGTCCTTATTTTATGTACAAGATACTATTGTCATTAGTTATATTAAATCAGATACTTACTAGGTAACCATGTAATCTGTCATACCAAGCTCTAGGAGCTTGCTTCAGTCCATACAAGTCTTTGTGCAATTTGCAAACCATATTCCTTTTTTTAGGATCAAAAAAACCTTCAGGTTGCTCAATATAGAGTTCCTCCTCTAGAATTTCATTCAAGAATGCAAATTTTACATCTATTTGGTATACCTTGAATCCTTTATGTGTTGCGTATGCCAGAAGAGTTCTGACTCCTTCAAGTCTTGCAATAGGAGAAAAAAATTCTCCATAATCAATACCCTCTTCTTGAGCATATCCTTTACACACTAATCTTGCTTTGTTTCTAGAAACTTCACATTTTTCATTCATCCATTTTCTAAAATCCCACTTAGTACCAATCACATTCTTGTCTTTTGGTGTAGGTACAAGAGTCCAAGTTTTATTATTTTCTATTTGATCAATTTCTTCATTCATGGCTTATATCCAACTTTCATCATTTAACACATCCTTAATGGATCTAGGTTAAATCTCACTAAGAAAGTGTGTACCTTTAAGTTTGTTCCTTGTCATTATACCTTCTATCTGATCTCCAATTATTTTCTTAAGGGCATGATGCCTTCTAACATATTTGGCAAGTACATGTTCCCTGTTCTTTGATTTTGGGCTTTCTCCACTTGTTTCACCATTCTCAAACATTTTTTTCTTCTCTTCTGACTTATAATCGATTTCCACTATCTGAGAATCAAGTGCCTCTATCTGAGACTTGGGTGCCTCTGTCTGCGACTTGGTTCCCTATGTCTGTGACTTGGTTTCAATAGTTAGAAGCTCAGGTTACAAAGATTTCAACAAGGTTTGTGCTGATGAATTCAATGGTTGACATGGTTGTTGCCCAATCACCATTGCCTGTGTCTTAGGTATAGTATCAGGTTCATAATACACAAATTTTTTGTAGTCTTCAAGCTCTTTACTGCTCTGTTCTTCACTTCTCTCTTAAAACTCATCAATATTTACATGTACACTTTCTATGACTTTATTAGCAGCAAGATTCAAACATTTATATGCTTTTCTTTTATAGGAGTAGCCTAGGAATATACCTTCATCACCTTTCACATCAAATTTTCAATTTCTTTCTTCCTTCAAGATGTAACATTTACTTCCAAATACTTTGAAATAATGAACATTAGGTTTATAGCCATACCATAATTCCAAAGGTGTCTACTTAGTACCTTTCTTCAATTGAACTCTATTCAAAGTGTGAATTGCAGTGCTGATAGCTTCCTTCTAGTATTTAGTTGCAACATTCTTTTCAATCATCAAGGTTCTTGCATAATCCATAATAGATCTATTTCTTCTTTCTTCTATCCCATTTTGTTGTGGTGTACCTGGGGAAGATACTTGTCTCTTGATTCCTCTTTCATTTTAGAATTCATTAAATTAATTAGAAATGAATTCACCTCCTCTATCAAATCTTAAGCATTTAAGTTTCTTTCTTGTTTCCTTCTCAACTCTGGCAAGGTACCACTTAAAATTGTGAAAAGCTTCTAAATTTTCTTTGAGAAACATAATAGTCATCATTATGGAATGGTCATCAACAAATAGAATGAAATAATTCTCTCCTATGGAACTTATTGTTCCAATTGGTCCACAAAGATCAGTATGCACTAACTCCAAGACTTCTTCTGTATTGTAATTCTTGGTCTTCGAACTAGTTTTGCCCATCGTCCCAATTTGACATTGTTTGCATATTCCCAATTCTAGTTTCTTTAAAATAGGAATACCTCTTACTCTTTTGTTCTTTCTTATGTTGACCAGGTTATAAAAATTCACATGACACAAAATTTTATGCCATAACCATCTTTCTTCTACTTGTGCAATAAAACATGAACTTTCTGTGAGATCAAGATAGAATAGATTACCTTTTGTTTTCCTGCTAGTTCCAAATAGGTTTCCCTTACCATCCAGGAGCTTGGCCTTACCATTCATGAATTCTACCTTGAAACCAATTTTATTCAGCTGTGCCACACTTAGTAGATTACACCTTAGTCCTTCAACCCAATAAGCATTATCAAATTTGATTCCTTCAGTTAGAGAAATACAACCTTTACCTTTCACATAGCAAGGTTCATCATTTCCAAAACTGACACTCCCACCATCATAGTGCTCAAGATGTTTAAATTTATTTTTATCACCAGTCTTGGGGTGAGAACCACTATCAATTATCGAATTGTCATTTTTGCTAATATGAGAGTAAAGTGAAGTCTTTTCATTATCTTCATTTTCTGACTCATCCTTAATATCAATGTAAACCATTTCATTTTCATCTTCATCACTATCAGAATCTTTTGCAATATGACAAGGTTTCTTACCTTTGTCCTTGTAGCTCTTATAGCTTTTGAAATCTTTCTTGCCTTTGACCTTTTTTAAATTTCTCTCACCTTTACCTTCTTTGTTTGGACACTTAGCAGCAATGTGACCAACCTCATCACATGAAAAGCAAATCAATGGTATTTTTCCTTTGTATCATCCTTTTCCTTTGGCAACTCTCTTTGCAAGTAGTGCTTCAATTATTTCTAAATCTTCATCATCAGAATCATCATCACTATCACTGTCAATCTATTTTCCTTTTGAGTTTCTATCCATCTTACAAAGGTTTAATTTAGCTTTGAATACATACTCAAAATTGCTAGGATTAGGAGAATAATTTGTCAAAATTGTCCAACTCAAAAGCTATTAGCGTTCCAACCAATGCATCTAGAGTTATATCATTATTGCATCTCATCTCTTGAATAGATGAAACTCTAATTGCATAGATAGGAAGTAAAGTTATCAATACCTTACTAACCACTGTTTTATCTTCAATTGTTCCACCGGTAGCTCTGATGGCACTTACAATTTTCTTGATTCTTTCACTATATTTTGTAATGTCTTCTCCTTCTTTCATTTTCATCTTATCAAACTGACCTCTGAGACTTTCTTTTTTGGCTCTCTTTATGTTGTCATCTCCTCCATCGATATCATGTAGTTTCTTCCACATGTCATAGGCAGTAGGGAAGTCCTTGACTTCATCAAATTCTAAATAGTTGAGTGAAGTAGCTATATCAATCATTGTTATGTTATGATTATTCATGTACACCATATGATCCAAAGACATAGGTCTCGGTGGTTCCACATAATTGTGGTCCAAGAATTGCAAACCAGTATCTCCAATAGTAGATAGATGTAGCCTCATCAAACCTTGCCATGCAGAAAAGTTGTCTTTGTTAAGCTTGGGGATCTCCCTTCTGTAAGACATCTCTGATCTTTAGCTTTGGCCTTGAAACCTTCCTTGAAAGCACCAAATGATCTGATACCAATTGTTGGAAATGGGCTGAGTATCTGAGAGGGGAGGGGTGAATCAATTACCACAAAAACAAATCCAAGTCCCTTAGATGTCTAAATCAAACTTATCACTCTTACCCTGTTAATGAAGTATAAAGGATAAAAATAGATTGAATGTTATATGTTATGTGTGAATGGATGATTATAAATTTAATGTGTGTTGTAGGAATAGTGAAGAAGGTAAGATTGTTCTCTTAATCCCAAATTTCATAAATGGAAGATCCAAATTGATTAACCCTAAAGAAATGATCAATGCATAAATGAATCAACCTATTAAGGAAAGAGGAAAACCCTAACTCCCCTTTTATAGAAGAGAATGTGTGATAGATTTAGGAAGATTAAAAACTTTAATTGAAATGAATTGAAGACAAGTACTAACTTCAAAATGCTACAGATATGAAGAATTTTGTTTTCGGATGTCTACACTGAGTTTCTAGAAAATCTACAAAGAAAACCTAGAAATATTTTTTTGATTTGGCTCAGTTCTGATTTTGACCAAAAATGAATGTCACCTTTGAGCCAAAATTTTTAAATCTAACCTAGAATCTATGATTCTGACCTAGAATCTTTGATTCTAACCCAAAACAAAATGTCAATTCTAACCTAGAAGTGAATGTCACCTTTGACCCATAATTTCATATTCTTACCCTGAATCTCCGATTCTAACCCAGAACAAAATGTCGATTCTGACCCAAAATCTCTGACAAAAAATCTATTTCTGGATCCTGATAGTTTGCCAAAAAAGGGTATTTGAATTTGCACTCCAATTCACTATTCTGAACCTATCCGTGCAATAAAAAATGTTTGTTTGTTGGGGGGAGGGGTTTGCCTTGGTCAAACCCCAGTTTTGGAATTAACCTCAAAGAAATTGCATAAGTTAAACAAAGTAAATGAACAAATTCACCTTGCTTGTATAGAAACCCTTGTGGTGGATTCAAATCCATGGATCCACAAGTATGTATGCACCAAATGGATGTAGAATGTAGAATGTTGGATGTAGGATGTCTCAAATCAATTGCTTGTAGATCTTCAACACTAATCTTGAATGGACCTTGGAAATGGATGGAGAAATCTTCAACAAGAGGGCTCCATAGAGCTTGAATCCTTCAATGGATACCAATGGGTCTCCTTGATGAATTGAATGCTTGAAGATAATTGAATGCTTGGATGCTTGAGTGTGGATGCTTTCTTCAATAGATCATGCATAAAGTTGTCTTTTTCAAGTCTTAGATGGTTATCAAGTCTTAGAGAAAATGAGAGGAGAAGGCTTCCTTATATATGAATCTAGGGAACAATCTTCTAGAGAGGCCTACATAGGAGAATTAAATTCAAATTAGACCTATATCCCTAGAAGTGGACCTATATTAAATATAATTTCAAGAGTCATCACTTTGAAACCCAAAACAGCCAACCCAGAAGTGGGAAATAAACTTTTTTGAAGCCCAACATCTGAAAACCCCAGAATCATGAAATCTAGGCCTTGGGTCAGAATCGAGGTCAATTAAGACCTAGGTAAAGGTTGAGTTTGACCTCAACCTAGGTCAATTTTGAGGTCTACCTTGACCTAGAAAGGTTGATTTTGACCCTGAGGTCAAAAATCTTAGTTTTTCAGTTTAGGTTGCTAGAAACAGGCCGGAGAAAAGTGGGAAATGGGGAAGAATAGGGGGGAAGCCAGATCCAAGTCAGAGACCCATTCAAGGAGCTTGATATGACCCTAAACCACTTACTTGGAAGGCTCAACCAGTCTATAATGAAAGTGCTTCCATTTTTCGACTATACATTTAGCCCCCACTTTAGCAAGAGTATTGACTCGATGCAAACTCTTGGTGAAGGAGATCATGAAGAAAAGATAATCTTATTGAAATCAAAAAGGGAAAAAGGAATCCTCAAGCCCCCAGAGGCTTAAGTCTTTATCAACCCTAAGATCATGATAAGAGAGATATCACCAGTTAAAGAGAAAAAGAGAGAGTGTGTGGTTACCTCACCCAATGAGAACTTATGTCCCATTATGAACCACATAAGGAAACAGTGCAACTAGAAAGATGGAGTTGAACTGCCTAGTGAATGTGGCTACTCACTAGTCAACCCATCAGGGAGATCCGGTCTTAAGGACACCTTCTGACCTTAAGGGATCAAAAAATTGTAAATTGAAACTGGAGGGATCAAGAGATCCGTATAAATTTAAACTGGATGGATCAAGAGATCTAATAAAGTAAAAATCTATGCTTTAAGGATTAGTCTATAATCCATAAAGGGAAAAAGTTTTAAGTTTGAAAATATTTTGAAAGTGCATGTGTACAAAAAGTGAGTAGAGAATATGACCCCACGTTAAAGTCATTGCTAACACTTTAACAGGAGCAATGGCTTTAACAGAAACATAAATAGCTCTACTGATTACGTTTCCACTACGAGATGCCCCCAAATGAAGACAACTTAAGGGAAATACCACATAAACATACAAAGAACATAGAAGGGATCTACCTATTGTGGGGTCAGTATGATCATAAGATAACATGTATATATAGATATGATATTATTACAAATCAATTAACATCATTCCCTAAAGAAAGTAGAACTACAATCAGAATGGAAGAAAGAAAGCTCAAGAGTTACGAAGAAGAGTCTTTTTGGACCACAACATGGAGACCAAAAAGAATTAGTGCTACCATGTCGCAGATCCAAGAGGACTACACATGGAAAATATTTATGAATAATAGCACAAGTACAACATAACATGAAAACAACATAGAAGAATAAAGATACATATAGAGGAATTGTACAATAGGCTTGATTCCTTTATCACCGTGCACCAACAAAGTAACAAGGGTTGTATAAAAGAATCAAACAAACATTTAGAAAACACATTACGGGAGAAGCATAATACAATATGAAAACACAAAAAGGGCTACCATGAAGGACAAGCCAATCAAGCTCATCACCTACCCTCCCTATCTCAGTTTATATAATTTAGGGAAGGTGGGAAACTCGCAAGAGGGACTATATCCAATACAATAGGAATAATAGCCAGTTCCAAAAAAGGATCCTCTTGAGAATAACGATGCTTGATACTAGGTGTAATTATCAATTGAGTTGAAAGCATATGAAGTAAATCAGTATCAAGATCGATGGTTTCATATTCATCACTAGGATCAATAGGATCATCAAGAGTATCCACCTCATAAAGATTAATTAAAATAGGATCTAAGATATGAATAGAATCATCATAATCATTCATATTAACATCATTATGAACATTAACTTCCTCCAACACATTAGGCATAGGTTGGTCGAAAGAAGGTAAAGAATTTCGAAGAACAGAGGCACGGGCCCTAGAATTAGCCCTATGCTTCTTACAACATTCATTAGCAGATTTGTTACACTTTGCTTTGTTTGAAACAAGTTGAGAACTAGGAGGAACAAAAATTGGCTCTTTCACAGGCTTGAGAGGAGGATTCTTAGTAGGTTGAGAAGAAACACTAGGAGGTTGAGTAATAGAGCTAGCAGTAATGGATAAAGGAGGTATAGAAGGAGTGGGAAAAATACCATGGTTAAGATCTATCTAAGGCATGCTTAACTTGACAATATTGCAATGTTTATAGGCTTGATATGAACAAAAAAGGTTATTGGGGCAAGGAGAACATGAATTAGGTAATGAAGGCCAAAAGAAATCAAGAGTAGCACAATCTCTCGGCCTAGAAGGTTGATACAAACTATTATTAATCATTTTCACTTCTCCATTATGAAAGAACTTAATACACTTATGAATAGGAGAAGCAACGACATGCATCACAGTTAACCAAGGGAAACCAAATTTGACTTGAAATTGATCATAAGTAGGAACTACAATGAAGGTAGTATCTACAACTTTATCACAAAGTTCAATAGGAAAGTTAATATAGCCAAGTGAAGGATAGAGAAAACCATTACAATTTTGGATTAATGCATCAGATGTATCATAACAATCACATTGTAGATTTTTCATAAAAAGGTTTTCCTCACTAATGACATTTATTAAAGATGTGGGATCAACAAGACAACCATGCGTAGGTATCTTAGCAATCCTAGCATAAATATAAATGGAACCATCGGCAACCTTAATAGCCTCAGAATCATCAAAGGTAATTGAGAGTTCCCTAGGTCATTTATCCTTAGTTTGTTTTCAAGGTTTAGGTGGAATTTGAAGTTGAAGTGGAGGCGAAGGATCTTGAACAATAGGTTGAGATGAAACAATGCTCTCTACATGATTAACAATGTGATTGAGATCATCCATATTTGAATCGTAAACAATATCCATAGAAGATGGTTGAGCGACGGTATTAGTATCATGTGTAGTTAAAGGATTTGTATATATTTGACAGTTTTTACTAGGAGGAGAGACAAATTTGTACCCAATACCATCACAATTATCAACAGATAAAGCATTAAAATTGATTTAGTCTTGAACTTTATGGTTTAGAGAATTACATTTTTTAGTATCATGGCCATTATTTCAAAGGTATTGACAAAAATCTTTAGGATTAAAGGATTTTGATGCCATCATAGTAGGGAGAAGAGGTAGAATAGGAGGCAAAGTAATTGTTGGAGATTTGATTCAAAGCAGTTGATTGATTGTATGTTTGTCATTGATGACAACATATAATACATAGTAGTAATTCTGTATGAACTTATCTGAATGATGACATGAAGACTTGCATGGATAGACACATTTTGTTGACATGTTTATTATGTTATGTTCATACACGTAGACCCAGATATGATGTTTCAGTAAAGTTATGCAATTCTATTATTAGCAGTTATAGTTCTGGAAATATAACTATTTAGGGCTGATGTATATAATGTGTTTCTTGAGTTGCACCTATATTCAGAAAATGCATGTGTATATGCATGATTAATTATGAGTTGATGATATAAATCCAAAGGTGCCAAATGTGTTTCAAGAAGATTGCAAAGTTATGGTTAATTTGGTGAGGTCGACTCAGTGAAGCATCACGTCTGTTCAACATTGACATGTGTGGACTCAATATTGTTTGTGTGCTTAGTTAAGCTGACTAAGATATTGATGAAGTGTTTCTAAGAGCTGACATGACCTTCTAGTTTAAAGAAGATACTTATAGTAGTTCAATTGTGATACGCTAAGTGTGAATGATACGAAATGTGAAGAAAGATGTACAGAGCAAATTATCAGAGTTGGTTCATTCATCAAGGGTCTATGTGAAGAAGAAGTGAAAGATTGTAATACACTGGAACTGATCAAGACAACAGGTCTACTCTACAGTTCATCATCAGATATATTGCATATCCATTATTCAGAAGGTTGTAGCCTTCACCATCAAGCAGTGAGATTTTGTATAGTGAGTCCACCACCCCTCACAGGGTTATTTGTAAAAGACTCCTAACAAGGTCTGACCCTTAACCAGGTCATTGTACTTATTGCATTGTATTGTACAACTCCTAATAGGGTTGAAATATCTTCTAAAATGGATTACTACAAACAAGTATAGTTTATTGTGGGTACTAATTCCCACCGGGATTTTTACCATTTGGTTTCCCCGTAATCAAATTGTCTGTTGAGTACTGTATTATCTGATTACGCATTTACTTTGTTGTACACTAAAGTTAAAGAAGTAAAAGTGACTGAAGTAATTGATAACTGATTCACCCCCCCCTCTCAGTTATCCTTGGGACTATTCTAACAATTGGTATCAGAGCCAAGTGCCTTGGAGAAGAAGCCTAACAGCTTAAGGTAGATCAAGATATCTTACTTTAGAAAAGAAAGCCCTAAGTTTAATGGAGAGAATCATTTGGATTGGAAAAACAAAATGATAACACATCTACAGTGTATTGGATTTGCGATCTTTGAAATTGCCACACAAGAGGTTGTAATTCCATCTCTAAAAGACCTTGCAAAAGACTATGCTACCAATAGACAAAAGGACATATTTACACATAATGCAATTGCCAAAGAAGCCCTAATCAGTGCCTTATCTAACAGTGAATTTTCTGAAATCAAGAAAATTGACAGAGCATATTCCATAGGGAAATACTTAGAAGACATGTTTGAAGGAGATGTTCAAGAAAAGAATGCACATAGGAAGACATGGAAGAATAAATACAATAGTATTGAGATGTTACCTGAAGAGAACATTAGAGCCTACAGTCAAAGGATAAATAAAGCAGTATCCAGAATTAGGAACAATGGTGGTGAAATTGTTAGAATACTTCAGGGATAACTGAGAGGGGGGGGTGAATCAGTTATCAGCAACTTTAAATCTTTTGTTCTTATTAATCCAAATTGATACAACTTAAATGCACATTCAGATAACACATTACACAACACATCAATTTGGTTATGGGGAAACCAAATGGTAAAAACCCCAGTGGGAATTAGTACCCACAAAGAACTATACTGTTTATAGTAATCCCTATTAAAAGATCTTTCAACCCTCTTAGGATTTGTTCATTACAATGTAGTAGTATAGTGACCTGGTTAAGGGTCTGACCCTATTAGGAGTATTTTAATATAACCCTATTAGGGGTGGTGGACTCACTGTCCAAGGACTCACTGTCCAAGTGCTGAAGGCTACAACTTTCTGGATATTTGATACACACTGTATCAACAAGATGAACTGTTGATTGTGACACTGCTTGTCTGATCAGTTCCTTTTGAGTGCTGATGCTTTAACCTCTTGTAAATTACTACAACAATCTTATCTATATTCTGAAAGCTTCTACTTCAATATCTATATTATCAACATATGATAAATATAGTTCTGCTGCTTTAACACTCTACTCTGCTTTTCTTATCTCTAGCTTTCACAACTCTTCTTATCACAAATGACCTTCTATAAGTACATACACCAAGTATGAGATCATGGGACCTGTTAGACAACTCTTCATAACATCCTTGTCAGCTCTACTAAGTGTGCAATCATAATTACAACCGTGCAAGTACTAACTGAATAGACACGTCGCTTCACTAAGTCGGCTTCACCAAATTAACCATAACTTTGCAATATTCTTGAAATATGTTTGGCGCCTTTAGATTAATATCAAAAACTCATAACTCATCATGAATACACACATGCATATCCTAAAGATAGGTGCAACTCAATAAACACGTTACATACATCAGACTTAAACCGTTATTCCTCCAGAACTGTAACCGTCACTAACAGAATTACATATCTTTACTGAAACATCATATCTGGGTCTGCATGTATGAACATAGCATAATAAACATGTCAAAAACATGTATTTATCCACGCAAGTCTTCATGTCATCATATGGATAAGTACATACAGAAGTACTGCTGTGTATTATATGTTGTCATCAATGCCAAACATATAATCAATCAACTGTTCAGAATCAAATCTCCAACAGAAATATCAGAAGAAGATATAATGGACAAGTTGCTAACTACTTTGAAATCAAACTATGAAAAAAAGATCAACATTCTAGAGGAAACTATGCAATTCTCACAAAACTTCAAGAGAGAGACTCTAATCAGCAAAATCTCTGCGTTTGAGATATCAAGACTAAAGACTGAACCTAAAAGTGAAACAACCTTCAAAGCCACAGTCCATGGTAAGAAATCCTTACACACATTTAGTCATGATGGGGAACAAGAAGTTGATGAAGAACTTGAATAAATCATAGCTATGATTGCTAGAAGAGAAAAGAAACGAAAAGGTAAATATGAAGGACAACTTCCATTCAAATGTTTTTCATGTAACAAGATAGGTCACTTTGCATCTAAATTCCCCACAAGAGTCAAAAAGTTCAGATCTGATTACAAACCCAAATATAAGAAGGAATGTTATCATGTTGAAGAAGGTGTAACCAATGAAGATTCAGGAGAAGATGAAATTGGATTCATTTCCCTTAGAGATATGGAAAGGTTGCTTGAGGAAATGGACATTGCAGATGAAAAGGAAGAACAAGAACTATCCCTAATTTCTAAAGCAGATATCAAAACTGATTGGATCATTGATAGTGGATGCTCTCATCATATGACAGGTGACAAAGACAGATTTTTTCAGTTAGATAAGTACAAAGGTGGTATGGTTAGATTTGGAGATAACACTCCCAAACCTATCATAGGTAGAGGTTCTATCACCGTGGATGGAAAGAACAAGACAGATGATGTTCTATATGTTGATGGACTTCATCATAACTTGCTAAGTGTTGGATAGCTACTTGACAAAGGTTATCATTTAGAGTTCAAAGATAACAAGTGCATTATTAACAACAAGGATGGAGACATGATTGCATCAGGCTCCAAAACAAAAGGTAATTTTTTTTAGCTTAATTCTGATGTAAGTTTCTTTGTTGCAAAAGTGGATGATAGTTGGTTATGGCATAAGAGACTTTGTCATATCAAAATTGACAATATAGTAAAGATCAGCAATGTTAAGGCAGTTAGAGACCTACCAAGTATTGCAGGACCAGTTGACACAATATGCAGGGAATGTGTTATGGGAAATCATGTGAGGAGTTCCTTCAGAAGCAAGTAGAACTCAGCTGAGAACAAATTGGAACTAGTGCATACAGATTTATGTGGTTCTACTCAAACAAGATCATACTACGGAGAAAGGTATTTCATTTTGTTTGTTGATGATTTTTCTAGGATGATGTGGGTTGCATTCTTAAAGGAGAAGTCTGAAGCCTTTGAGAAGTTCAAAATATTCAAAGCTAAAGTTGAGAATGAATCCAAATTTAGACTGAAATGTCTGAGATTAGATAGAGGAGGAGAGTTCACCTCTAATCAGTTTTATGACTATTGTGAAGAGCATGGTATTAAAATACAGTTGGGTGCACCTAGAACCCCTTAGTAGAATGGGATTACAGAAAGAAGAAATAGGATCATACTTGATACAGCGCGCACTATGATGATTGAAGGAAAAGTTGCACACACCTATTGGAGAGACACAGTGAACACAACAATATATACCATCAACAAAACCCAATTGAGGGTAGGCGCGGACAAGACATCCTATGAACTTTGGTTTGGCAATGTACCTATAGTAAAGTATTTCAGAATCTTTGGCAACAAGTGCTACATCAAGAGAGATGATAGTGTTGTAAGTTTGATGCTATAAGTGATGAAGGTATTTTCCTTGGCTATTCTACTAAAAGAAAAGCCTATAGATGTTTCAATTTGAGGTTAAATTTTATGGTTCAAGAAAGATACTATGAATATGTACCTATGATTGAGGATGAATCCAGACCTAGCATTAAAGATACTGTTATTGAAGAAATGATTGATTGCATTGATGTCTCATGCAATGACCCTGAATCAAGAAAAGAAGAATCACAGAATATAGAAGAAGAAGACACACCTAAGGTTCCAAAATTCACATCTAGATACCACTCTAAAAATGACATCATTGGAGATCAGAGCAGCGGTGTTTTGACCAGATCAAAAGCAAAAAATTCTAGCAGTGGATGAAGAGGTATGTTTACTTTCACAGATTGAACCCTTAAGTGTTGAACATGCTTGTAATGATTCTGATTGGCAAAATGCAATGAAAGAAGAATTAGATTAGATAATCATAAATGACACATGGGAATTGGTCCCCAGACCTAGTGACAAAAATGTGATTGGAACAAAGTGGGTATTTAGAAACAAGATGAATGAAGATGGTACAGTAGTTAGAAACAAAGAAAGATTGGTATGCAAGGGATATGTGCAGAGAGAAGGAATAGACTACATTGATACATTTTCCCCTGTGAGTAGACTGGAAGCCATAAATTTGTTCTTGGCATATGCAACAGTCAAAGACTTTAAATTTTATCAAATGGATGTAAAATCAGCTTTTTTGAATGGTGATTTGAATGAAGAAGTCTACATTGAATAGCCTGAAGGATTTAGTCTTTTAGAAGAACCAGACATGGTATGCAAATTGAAGAAAGCACTCTATGGTCTTAAAAAGGCCCCAAGAGCTTGGTATGAGAGACTTGATGGTTATCTTACCAAGATTGGATTCAAGAAAGGAGCAACAGATTCTAACCTATTCACAAGAGAAACATCTGATGGATTATTGTTAGTTGTTGTATTTGTTGATGACATTATCTTTGGGGGTAATGATAAGCTCAGTAAAGCATTTTCAAAAGAAACGCATAATGAATTTGAAATGAGTATGATTGGTCCTATAAAATACTTTTTGGGATTAAATGTAAAGAAAATAGATAAAGGTATATTCATTAATCAGTCTAAATATGTGAAAGAAATATTGAAGACCTTTTAGATGGGTGATTGTAAACCAGTATGCACTACCATGATAACAGGAAGGAAGCTTTCAAAATATGATGACTCCACAACAGTTGATAAGACATTGTACAAATCTATGATTGGTAAACTCATTTATCTAACTCAATCTAGACCTGACATATCTCATGCAGTTGGCATTGTTGGAAGATTTGCAATTGAACCCAAGTAAAGTCACCTAATGGCAGTCAAAAGGATATTCAGATATCTAAAAGGAACTATAGACTATGGTTTATGGTATCCTAAATTAGAGAATGTAAAGCTTCATGTTTTTACAGATGTAGATTGGGCAGGTTGTATTGATGACAGAAAGAGCACTTCAGGAGGAGCAGTATTCCTTGGAGACAGGTTGGTTTCTTGGATAATCAAGAAGCAAAACTGTATTTCTTAGTCAACAGAAGAAGTTGAATATGTTGCAGTAGCATTGAATTATTCAACTATGGTTTGGATCAAGAAAATGGTTAAAGACTTTGGCATTCAGGTTGATTATCCTATTGTTATTCATTGTGATAATACTAGCACTATCAACATGTCTAAGAACTCTGTCATGCACACAAAGATAAAACATATAGAGATCAAGTACCATTTCTTAAGAGAGAAGGTTGCAGACAAAGAAGGGAAACTAAACTATGTGAGCACCAAAGAACAGTTGGCAAATATTTTCACAAAGCCCTTATAAAAGGATACTTTTGAATATCTCAGGGAGAAGTTGGGAGTAATTCCCTCTCCTAAGTCTGTTTAGAAAAAGCAGCAAAGACATCAGTCATTAAGTGACTGATGAATGGTTGACTACTCTACTTCTAGAGTAGTACCTATGCCTAAAGGACTATGGCACCCTTTTCCATTGATTTCAAAGGGGGAGTATATAGTAAGGATGAGTATGTACTAAGGGGGAGCATATACTTTGGGGGAGTATATAGATGGAACAAAAACACAGACAGAGGAACTGCAGCAGTTTAGAGAAATATTTGATGAGGATATTGAGAAGATTGTAAAAGAAAGAGGACACCATGAACAGAGGATGTTTTTGATATCATATGTTGCCATCAATGTCAAAGGGGGAGATTGTTGGAGATTTGATTCAGAGTAGTTGATTGATTGTATGTTTGTCATTGATGACTGTAACCACCTGAATTTGGTCTGTCGCAACTATAGACCCTATTTGCCCTAAGTGTGATCATACCCTCGATTTATGTCCAAATGACCCTGTTACTGCTTGGCATAATTCTTTGAATCAATTTAATA